>OU343217.1:2743857-2786006 GCA_910596185.1 Chrysanthemum makinoi | reverse complement strand
GGCAACTCTTATAAGCTTGTAGCCATGCTGGATATGTCTTTTGCCTCGGGGTTTTCCTCATGGGATGTCTTGGGTGGTAAGCAATTTGCACCACAAATGCGTCGCTTTTTTGCCCACATATCCAATCTTCTGGAAGCATGTTCTTCACATACGATGAAAAAAAATTCCCTATCAAGCTTCTTCCTTAAGCGTCTTCCTCTATCAAACAACACATACCAAACACCAAACACTCACAAGAGTTTCTTATGGTATTTTGTTGAGCCATGATATGAAGAGTAAAACCTGTGGATTCACAATGAAGGTCAAGGTGAATAAGGTTTTTTTCCTAATACATTGTATTTGTTTCAAATTATACTTATACACCTTGCTTTTATACTTAACTATTTCTTTTGTTTCAAAAAATAATTGAATACACGCTGCTGCCAATAGGCCACAGGTTGGTCTGGGTTCATTTGATATCAATGTCGCAACATGGCCACAAGTTGGTATTTGTCATCTACAACAAAATTGTTATCTTTGATCCTTTATTGACTCATGATACGGGGATAAATTGAGTAGGATCAAGCAGCAGTGAAGTTCAAGGTGATAAGATTTTTTTATTTTTGTTTCTTGCGTTGATGTATTTATGTGACTACGTATTTTCATCTATTCTGAGAAACAAAAAAAAAGAGTGCTTTATTGGCTTACGTTTTGATGGATGCTTCTGTGAGACAACCCAATGTGACTGCTATCATATGTATCAGAACCTTCTATCATTATATCAAGGCTGACTTTGTTTTATATTTTACACCTTTTCTTTAAATGAGTTGCATACTAATAATTTAGTGGAGGTTACTGTTAAGTAACTCATACCAAGTATACATATAGGTGTTATTTTCACTATTGAGAACATTATGATTTTGTAGTAATTTCGCTACAGATTACGGTTTGTTAGATGCGTTAGGTAATTTTTATCATTCATGTGCATGAACAGGATAATAGTACAGGTGCTTAATTATAATGCAAGGGCTCATTATTACTTAACACAACTTTGGTATTCTAAGGAGTTTAGCTCTTTCTAAGTGTCAATGAGCTTATCAAGTTAATAATATTTTTTCCCCGCGTAAGCGTAAACTTAGAGAATAGTAAAATCCCAAAACTTCTTATTAAAAAAACCGAATCGTATGTGCTAAAACTCGAAAAAAAAAAGAAAAAAAAAAGAAAAAAAAAAGATTTAATACCAATGCAGCGGGCTATTTTCCTCGTATAATCTATATATAGAGAGTAAAAGAAGGTCGGTCTAGGCTTATGGGCCTTCCGTCTCATTTGGGCTGCCCTGATAGTCTTTAAATATAAATATATTACACGAGAGTTTGGGCTACCGTTCGTTTTAAATACTTATATTTATTTTATTTTTTATTTTTTTATAGAGTACAAGTTTACATTTAAATATAAGTACACATTTTTTTGTGTGCGATATGTGGATTATGTGTAACTTACATTTTATTGAAACAAATAAGGCCCTAAACATTTAACCTTCGAGAATAACATATATCGTAACTTTTTAGCTTGTTATTCGAGAGAAGTCCAAGCACAAGAATCTAGTAATATCCTATGTAGATTCAGATTTTTTTCTTTATCGTTTATTAAAATCGCGAGATCATAAAATAATAAGTATGGTATATGTTTATAAGAATACTAGCTTACAGACCCGTGATAAATCACGGGTAGCTTATAAAAAATAAAAAATTAGCAATTGCGACATTTGCATAACAATTTGAAGGTTATGCAGAATATTTGAAAACACTAAACAAACATTCAAGAAAAAACTTAGATATAAATATCTAATATCATCAATGTTGTCCCGTAAATTTTAGAGGCCGTGTGTCATAAGCAAAAGATAGACCCCTAAGATAGGCAAATTTTGCTAAGTGGATTTATAGTTCATTACATAAGTTTTATAACCTTGAAGTATTCACAATTATAACAATGTGCATTCCTTTCACATACGTTGTAATTTATTCTTTTAGTTGTGTATTTCTTTGATAGCATTATTAGGAGTAAAGTGATCAAAAGTCATTTATATATAATTACTTTTATCATATAGCGAAGCCTAACAATTATGTGAGTAATTAAACCATAACCGTAAACAAAGATTAGAGACACAATAAGATGTACCTGAGATTTAGATATAGCGGTTGGATACCAATCACGAGTTCATGATTATACATGGGAATTTGCACTAAAATAGTTGCAGGTCAACTTTTGAATTAACAGTATTGGCTATTTAGTGAATGACAATATCATTAATTTAACTTGGATTGTTCTATACTAATACACAAAAATATATTAAGGATGTTGCACAGGCCTAAATCCGGCCCTAAATATCATGAAACAAAAAGTTTGTGTTGGTCGTTAGAAATAAATTCAATTTCTTATAAAACGATGGCCGCACAACGTTCAAGGTGCTATTTAACGTAGCTCATTACGGAGTACTAAATTATATCCAGGGACACTGTATGCTTTAGACATAGCTAATCAATTATTTTCTGAACATGCATTATTTACATATTGCAGATTAGACACAGGCAAACAATTTATAACAAAAGTCAAAATATTAACATGGTAACCATGGTAATTGTCACTACATATAAACGGTTCTAATATTCAAAATAACATATCCATAGATGATAAAGTCACAACTAACCGAACTCACCTCCTACTAACAAATCAATCACAAAAAGATGCATCAAACCGTGAATTGACATAAAAGAGGAATTACTTATATGATACGGGTGGAATATTAATATCTCACTTATACAAAAAGAACCTCTCTTCCAATCACTACGGCTATACTTTCCTATACAAGTTATCATACTACAGAAACAATTATTGCGACTCCGCATTATATTTATATGTTCCGACCTGATATAAACCTTGGGTAGTTTCAACTTTCCAGCCGAGCTTACTATTCGGCCTTCTTGTTATCAACCACTATGCATTTAGCATTTCTTAAGTTGCAGAAATAGTAATGTTTGAACTCGTTCCAATCTCAAAAACCTACATCGCAACATGTATTAAGTACTTGTAGCATTAGCATGTAGCTTGTAATAGAACCATTTGCATATGAAAAATACAAAGAGAAGTGAAGTATTATTATTCAGTTTTAGAAGAAGAAAAACTTTGCTACTCATGGTGAATTCAAACATCTTACATCTTCATGGACATCCAAACCTCACACTTATCAAATAGAGTAACCTTTACAACGACTATATCAGCAAACTCAGGCTTATCTGCAATATAGTTAGATTTTTAAAGCTCTATATTTAGACAAAATTGTTGTAACTTGTACATAAAAGAAAACTTTATTATTCCAAGGACCAAGGGTACTATGATATATGTTTTTGGGAAATTGATTTGTGAGTGTTTTGTTGTTATATACAAGAAGATAATCAAGTGGCATATTCGTTGATCCTCCTGTCACGACGGTTGAATTTGTAACTGGCATACTAAAAGCTAATCCAGGCTCTTCACATCCCTACAAGGGGCATTATGCTGTGTATAATTTATGCTAGGCGCACATTTATTTGGTGTATGTGCCTCCATGGCAGCTATTGGATTTGTGTTATGCTGTGTTTAATGATGTTGGTCAGCTCAACTTGCCCAGGCCTATCATTTAACTTAAGTTTTGGTTTCAAGTTTTAGATATGTATTTGTAGATGTCCTCTGAAGTATTACAGCTTGCATTTTAACTCATTTGCGAACTGTTGGGTAACTTAATAAATGATGTGATTTTATATGCCGGTGAACACCACGTTTGCATTCCTACGTACAATACTTGGAACAACACACATGTATTGTATAAAGTTCTCTCCCCAAAAGGCCAAAACGACTACATATGTCTTAAAGATGATTTCAGCTCTTTTCATTTTAATGTTATCAAGAGATAATGGATCTCATTTTTCGAGTTACTAGCTACATGGACAACCACATTATCAATTAAGTGCGATTGTCTTTACTTTTCATAACATTGGAACTACCGTTGTAAAAGTAAAACATGAATTAGTTTATTATATTAACAAATTTAGGTCCAACACGGACAATCCAATCAATGTTTTTTTCACGTTACATGTTGATTGTTAATACTCAAGAGAAGAGGCCAATAAGATCAAAACAAACTATTTTCTTGGAAATAGAAATTGGGGAGCGTTACAATCGACCAAGGACGAAGCTTAGCTAGGTCTCCTTTGGTTCCGTCTTAACAGGAGTAGATGGACCTTTGAGTGCCTCCCTAGCCTTCCACAATTCTTCTATGTGCACTAGTTTACACCGACACTTCCAGTTGAAATACCCACAATTCGTGCATGTATTTGATGCCTCCCATTCTCGCACTTTCTTCATTGATTGCATAAACTTCTCATCGGATAGTTGATCTGATTTCGTAAACCAAAAAAGATTAATATAAATAACATGATAGAACAACATACTGAAAGAAATTAAACAAAAAGGTAAAATTAATCATACCATCATCCCAAAGATTAGCTGGTGAAAAACCTCGCATTGACGATAATATGGACCGCGCCTTGCGTACTTTTTCTTTATGACTTTCTAAATATTCTACAAGCAATTCACCCATTTATACATATTATTTTTATCTATGAGAAAATTAATATATAACGCCAATATGCCAACAACAAAAAAGTAAAACAAATCAGTTGTAACTAACCACGAATGAACAGCTTGATTTAATATACATTGAAGAAGAAAACGTATTGGAAAGAAAATCGATAAAAATTACCATCACCAGTAAGATACTTGTTCTGGTTGTGATGATTAGACGATGGCTTTTGGAGGTAATTTGGTTCTGCATGCAGAATTGAAGAAAATATCAATTTCAATAATTATTTCAGGAATTCCTACAATCACCATACAAATAATTTGTGACCATATATGTGCACCAGATTGTAATCATTTCTTAAGACTCTACTTAATATCACAACTCGACTCTAAAAACTACGACTGCCCTATGATCAAACAAAGACATCGTTGTGTGAAAATTCAGTAGACTAAAGTAAATCATTGGCCTCCAAACACATCATCACTAAGGGCACTCACTCATTGGAAGACATGAAACGGGCTTTAAACCAGCCGCGACCAAGACCCTTTTGACAATGCAAACGACAAACCTGGCCATACCCACTAAGACCATTACACAATCCGACTGAGTTGGCGCGACCTAGCCAAAGCTAGCATTCGGAGGTGGGGTTGGGGGTTGACAAAAAGAGGTAGGGACTAACCACTAATAGAGTTTGTAAACAGTTAACATTATTACCGACAACTAGACACACTAATAGAGATACGCCAATATGCCAACAACAAAAAGGTAAAACAAGCATATTTTTTACTAACCAAAAACAACTTAAGTTTGATTTAATATCATATATGTATTAGTAGTTGGTATTTCAAACTAATAACATAAATTAAGAATAATTAGAAGGTAAATAAAAAAAAGGTACCGAAAAGAAAAGACTCGGAGATAATATCAAACTTACCATAACCATTCTTCTTCTGGTCGTGATGATTAGACCAAGGCAACTTCTGAAGTTGGTTTGATTCTGCAAGTAGATTTGCATATAAAACACAATAATTCAACTTAACAATCATTTTCAAGATTCTTACAAGTAGAAAAAAATTTTATAATTGTTTCTCAATATGGAAGTTGAGTTCAGGGCCAATTCTATTAGCATAAAGGGTTGTTTAAAGATCAAAAGATATACTAAAACAAGTGTTTGACACCCTTGATACAATAGAACACGTTGTTAGAGAAAAGATTGGGTCCTTTGCAGACTTGTTTTGTAGCTCACTTCCATGAAAACTGCAAAATATAGAAATCAACATGGAACAAAAAAGAGGTAACATACCATCCAAGTCAACAGCATCGATGTTCTTCATCTGACATTTAGAAATAGAGCCAGCATCCATTTTTCAATTGGTTTGATTCTATATGCAATAATTCAAATGACTGGAAATTCTTATTGTATCCAAGAAATTAGTAGCAACGAAATAAATTATTGATAATATAATAGAGATACTAACCACTTATTATCTAAACAAATAGTAAAATCTCAATACAGTGGTAAATTATATTGCAGCTTCGGTAGAAAAATAATGTAATAAACAATAACAGTAATTTTCAGCTAGTAAATGTGTATTACATTAATTTGCTAAAGCATAAACTTGGGGGTTTCAACTAAAGTTTATGGTATATTGGTGATGTGATGATGTATAATATACTAATGTTTTAAATCATGACACAGGCTACAATACTTGTGTATCAAAAGATCACAAAGAAGTTGCAGTTAGCAAACCTTTTATCTTTTATGTGCTTTTCGGACAACATACAAAACAAACAGTAACTATTAGTTAATCTACACACACTATATATCATATATAAATAGCACCATACAATGTAAGAATTATTTGGATCTAATTAAATTGATCCACAATCACAGACCTAACCTAATAGACTTTGAAAATATATAAACAACAACAATCAATATAAAAAAATTAATCGGAAAAAACAAGGATTACCTTGAAGAAGAAGAAAGAAGATTTTTTTTGCAAGGATACATGGAAATTGAAGAAGAGTTCGCTTTATATAATACAAATTTTTTGGTGAATCTATTTTAATTTACTATGTTTTTTTTACAATAAATTTACGGATATCAAAAATTTCGTTTAGCTCATGCCCTTTCGGGCTCGAGCCCATGGCCGTTGGGTTCAGGTCGGGCTCGAGCCCGTTTGGCCCGTGCCAGTTCGGGCTTAAGCCCATTTTGCCCGTTGACCGTTCGGGCTTGAATATTTGTATAATGTGCTTTATTGTTTGTATTAGTGACATTTAATGCAGCGTTCCCGCGTGTTGCGGCGGCGGGTACCCTGAAATAAAATTTTTCGGTGAATCTTGTATTTTAGTTTATTATGTTTTTTTTATAATCAATTTACGGATTTCAAGAATTTCGTTTAGCTCGTGCCCGTTTGGTTTGCGCCCGTTCGCGCTCAAGCCCTTATGGCCAGTTGCTCATTCGGGCAATATTTGTATTATTGACATTTAATGCTGGAATTGTGTTTAATTTGCTTGTACAATATGCATGATAATTTGTATTTCTTATGTAAGGGGTATTTTAATAACTCTATTAATTGTATTTATTGACCAATATTAATTGACTACATTAAATAGCATTATTGTGGTGTTTTGTTTTTTTTATTTATTTATTAATATGTGCATTAAAGTGGTGTACGCTATGTTTTTGTCTTGTACATCTAAAAATGTGCATTAAAGTGTTGTACACTATGCTTCTTTTTTGTAAGTCTTAAAATTTGAAAGAAAGCCATCCCTCTATTATTATCAATGTATAGAAGATAGCTTCATTGGATTGTAAATTGTGGTTGAATAGTTGTATTTTTTGGTGAAAATGTATGTTTAATAGTGTATTAATTGTTTTAAATGAGTAGTGGTTTTTTAGTTTTATTTGTGCTTTGTGTATTGTATAATAAGTATTATGACTTGTAAATTAAGACTAAGAGGAGAAATATTCATTATTACATTATAAGTAGTATAGATATAGATATAGAGAGAAAAAGGTCTGGTTCAGTAGGCTTATGGGTTGTATCTTTTGCTGTTGGGCTGCCTTGATAGTATTTAAATATAAAAATATTACACGAGAGTTTGGGCTACCTTGCGTTCCGGAGGAGCGTTTTAAATAGTTATTTTTTTTTTTATTTATTTTTTTTTTCTGAGTACACGTTTATATTTAAATATAAATATACATTCTTTTTTGTGCGATCTATGAATCATATGTAACTTACATTTTATTGAAAGAAATAAGGCCCTAAACATTTAACCTTGAGAATAACATATATCGTAACTTTTTAGCTTGTTATTCGAGAAAAGTCCAAGCGCAAGAACATAGTAATATAGAACATAGTAATATCCTATGTAGATTCATATTTTTTTCTTTGTCGTTTATTAAAATCCTGAGATCATAAAATAATAACCATGGTATATGTTTATAAGAATATAATACGTAAGTGGAAATATCGTTATCTAATGCTATAGTAACTATCTAACACTTTACCTTCAAGCTTATAAATGATTTGGACACACACGATTCCCGCGTCTCTTGGCATGCATTGATATGACTCAGCTGTTCATGGTAATTTTTTTCATATTTCCTTAATCTTATTTAAGCCACTTGTATTCTCAATGTAAAATCACTCCAGCGGCGATTAATTCCGCATAATCACATCGCTTCACTTTGATTTATCATAATCGGCCTATTTAATCAGTTTGGTCAAAGATTGCTTAAAAATCGGTCAATAAATCGATTAATCGGACAAAATCGGTTTAATCGGACAAAAGTGCTTAAAATTTGGTCAACAAAATCGCTTAAAAATTAGACAAAATCACTTTAAAATTGGGCAAAATCACTTAAAAATCGGTCAACAAACCGATTAATCGGACAAAATCGGTCAAAGGTCGCTTAAAAATGGTCAACAAACCGAGTGATATTTATGTTTGACTTTGAACTTTGAAGAATTATGTATTTTGTCTATATTTGAACACTTGAAATATTTGAACTTTGATGCAATACGCTTATCCCATACATATAAAATAATATAATATCTAAAATTATATTTGTGTGCATAAAAATTCCAATCTGATTAATCCCGATTAATCCCCGCCTAACTGACTAATCGCTAGGCCCTACCCAACCGCCTCACTAGCGCCTAGCGATTTTTACAACCTTGCTTGTATTGATGACGTATAGTCCGCATTCGGGTCACGAACCCGACCAATGCACGCTACTAACGAGCTCAGTACAAATGGGCTAACCCGCTAACGGTTTGGGATCACGAAGGCCCAAACTCGAAGTTATTTATGGCTTTGCATATCGGGTATCTCTTATTTATGGGATATGTATCAACCAACCGACTTAGGCGGGATACGCCAAAGGTTGGGGAACACGAAACCAGTTAGGACTTCGTGTGTATATAAAGGGCATCCCAGCCCTCATTAAAGGTACGATCTACAACCCTAATTCTCAACTAAAACCCTAAAACCGATTACTTACCCTCACGCCGGAGGATAATCGAGACAATCCACGATAAGCCTAACGGTGTTTTCTGTTTACTTAGTGCGCAGGTCTCAAGGATCCAATTGATACGGGAACCGGAGTCCAAAAAGGAATGCCCAACTTTTGTATCAACAGTATTATCCACGATTTTTATTCTATAATTTTGTAACATCTAATACTAAAAAAAGAAATCTCATATTGAAGAGCTCTCTTGTGCTGCTAATTCCCACATGAGGGCCAACCAATTTCTTGTCTATTTTGAGCGAGAGAATGAGGTTAATAGTATGTATTATTAGGCCCATGTATGTATTTACCTCGAATCTATTAAAAATATATACACACCAGATCTTGGTCTTGAATTACCAAGAAACACCAAACCAACTATAATGAGTTAAACTCTATCGAATGCTCACAGTACACGTCTAACAAGAGCGTTAGGATGCTGGTGCTCAACTCACGAACCACGAACAAGGCACGAATGCTTGTGATTGAGAAGAAACGAAGGCAATACCCTTACAAAGGGGTGTTTGCCGATGGCTATAAGCAAGAGAGAAAAGGGAGAATGTTTTGATTTGTGATGTGTGAATAATGATGACCTAAAGGCCTTTTTATATATTAATACACAAACTTAGGGAACAAGATATCTTCCCCTTTACCCTATCCCATATGGCCGACAACATTAGAGGGTTTACAAGGGCCCTCTTTTGCTCATTACTCCTTGGTTAACTATCTTGTACAAATTTACTAGTTAATTTGTGACTTAACGACCCTTTACCGTTAAACCAACGGACTAACGACCATTATCTTCATTTCGTAAATTACATTAATTATAATTAATAGTATACAACACTGTTGCAAAAATCAACCTAAGAGGGCCGATTAATCGCTAGGCGGGATTAACCACACGATTTTCACTAATCGGTCTTATTAATCGGTTTGGTCAAAAATCAGTCAACATATCGATTAATCGGTAAAAAATCAGCCAAATCGTATATAAATCGGCCAAATTGGACAAAAATAGATAAATTGGCCAACTAGGTTACGAATAGAAATCGGTCAAATTAGGCATAAATCGGCCAAATCGAAAAAAATCGGCTAGAACGGCCAAATCAGGCACATAGTTTTAAAATTTTATAATTATATATATAAAAAATCCAATACGATTGATATCCGATTAATCGCCGCCTAACCGATTAATCGCCTAACGATTTTTGTACCTTGGTATACAATAAACATTTGAATTATTATTAATAAATAATCTCTACATGTAGACGTGTGTGCCCCAATAGGCTCACGTAATTTTCGGCTGTATAAATATTTCATCTTAATGTGAGCACTACCAGTAATAAGCTCCATATAAATTATGTGTTCCTAGCTTATTGGGGTAGCCAGGGACATCTTTAAACGGAGCTCGTGTTTCTATTCAAGCGTATTCGAGGTGAGTGACATATATAAGAATAGAAATGGGTTTCTAAGTAACCCGTTAGATGAATCACTTACATTGTGGTACTCACGTTTATACATTTGTACTCCATTCGTTTTACAAGTTCATAATAGTATAATTGTATCATATAAGATTTAATATCTTATATTGATATAAGCTTATATGTGATATAAACTTGACGGGTCAAAACAGCCCGTAATGACTCACGTGGTCTTAGTTATGCGTTTTTAGCTTAAATGTTGCATTATTACTTTTTTAGCATCGTTAGTGGACGACATGGCGAGAATAGACATCCTAAGTGGATGACTTGCATAATTATATGCAATAAGACCCAAAAATGGGATATAGACATCCTTAGTGGACGACACGTGCTATTATATAGTCACATGTTCCAAAACGGAGCTTAGACATCCTTAGTGGATGAACCGAGCCTTCATTAGTGCCTCATTTTCAAGAGTGGGACTTAGGCATCCTATATGAATAACTAGTATTTTTAAGCGGCTCGTTAGTTATGAAATATGCAATTTAGACGTCCTTAGTGGACGAATAGCACATTACAATAACAAAGGTCCCAAGAAAAGGGACTAGACGTCCTAAGTGGACGACTAGAACATTTTTAGTTATATTGAACCAATACGGGTTAAATACGTCCTTAGTGGGCGACTAGTATATAATGACAAACAAGCACTCATGGTTTTACGAAACAACTATAGTATTATGTTATGTTATGATTAGTCTTTTATTATATCTCACTAAGCTATTGCTTACGGTCATGTTTTCCTATAAGTGAAGCTAGCGACATTGCATCTAACGGTAAGAATGAGACAGCTCTTGATGGAGCTCGTGGGTATTGAGCCATTTTTCCTACACGCTCTTTTACAAAGAAACACCCTAGGACTCTATGCTTTTGTGTCATGTTGATGTAAACTTAGATTTAGGAACTTTATAACTAGTTATGTCATGTTTCAAAAGTATAAAGGGTGTTTGGCTTAGTGTCATTTTAGCCTAAAACGACCCATTTTGGTTATGTACCGGTCTAAACGAATGGTAGATGTGATGTACAGTTTTATTATGGTATGAAATATGTTTTATTTAGTATGAGCGTTTTATCCGAAGTCAAATAGCCCATTAAGAAAAAAAAAAAAAAACCCTATCACATTCATATATTATCACAACATTATTTGTAAGGGCAATTTTATATATATACCCAACTTAAACCTAATAATTGAATACTTTCTCAACACATGATTTAAAAGCATTGTACATGTGCACTAAAAATTTGTGTTTAGTGTAAATATGGAATTTTGAAATTTAGGGTGGGTAAATATGTAATTATCCCTCTTTTTGGTTATCATTGTCTCTAACTTTCCATTAGGTATGTAGCATCGAATTTATTCTTACTCCTCATCTTATGAGGGTTAGTTTTGAGCCTTTTTTATACATAATTAGCTAGAACAAAAAATGATTAGCAAGGACAAAAAATGATGCATATTCTTGTCTTTATATACATGTTAGTAATCGATTGAATTCTGGATATTAATTTGTTCATATATACTAATTTTGTTTGACAATCCGCAACAAAACCCTAATTGAACCCTGTGACTTTATGTTGCGAATTGCCTTGTTGTTTGCACAACTTTGCGTGTTTCTAATAGCTAGTTATACGTTATCGATTTCTTCTTCTATGTTGATCCAGAGCAGTTACTTTAAGATGAACTTTTTCTTAGAAGATTATTGCGGTTTGCTGTGTCTAACATCCATCTCGATTCTATCTATAATCTATCTATTAAGGTACGTAGCATCGATTTCTTTCTCATCGTCTAGGAGGTTGATAACTAGAAAAGCCTGTTTTCTTTTTAGATCTATTTAGTAGTTCTCCTCATCTAGGAGGCTTAGGATGTGCTTTTGATTATTCGTTTGAGATGAATAAATACATGAACAAAGCTTTGTTAGTTGAAATTTAATCCCCAAGTTTATGTTTTTGCAAATTAATACACCTGTACTAGTTGAAAATTACAGTTATTGTTATTACACCATTTTTCTACCGAAGCTGCAATATAATTTGCCACTGCATTGTTGTATTGTGATTTTACTTTTTGTTTAGATAATAAGTGGTTGGTATCTCTATTCTCAATCATTTATTTCGTTGCTACCAATATCTTGGATACAATAAGAATTTCCATTCATTTGAATTCTTGCATATAGAATCAAACCAATTGAAAAAATGGATGTTGCCTCTATTCCTCAATATCAGAAGAAGAACGTCGATGCTATTGACTTTGATGGTATGTTACCTCTTTTTTGTTCCATGTTGATTTCTATATTTTGCCGTTTTCACGGAAGTGAGCTACGAAACAAGTCTGGAAGTGAGCTACGAAACAAGTCTGGAAAGGACCCAATCTTTCTCTAACAACGCATTCACCGCTTTTATACTTTATAGTATCAAGGGTGTCATAAACTTGTTTTAATATATCTTTTGGTCTTAAAACAACCTTTTATGCTAATAGAATTGGCCCTGAACTCAACTTTCATATTGAGAAACAGTTACAAAATTTTATGCTACTTGTAAGAATCCCGAAAATGATTGTTAAGTTGAATTATTGTGTTTTATCTGCAGATCTACTTGCAGAATCAAACCAACTCCAGAAGTTGTCATGGTCTTATCATCACGACCAGAAGAAGAATCCTGATGGTGAGGGTACGTTTGAAATTATATCCTTGTCTTTTCTTTTCAGTATGTAGCTTTTTTTATACAACTATCTTCACGGCAAGCACTTTCACAACTTATCCAAGTAATTAGCATTTATTAACCTATTGTAGTTTTCTTGATGTATATTTTTTATTTACCTTCTAATTATTGTTTTTTTATGTTACTAGTTTGAAATATCAAACTGTAATTCATTTTTGTTGTTGGCATATTGGCGTATTTCTATTAGTTTGTCGAGTTGTCTGTAGTAATGTTAACTGTTTACAAACTTTTATTTTGATCTCTCTTCCAAACAAACCCTATATACCCGACCTCTTTTTCTCCGCCACCCCCACCTCCTACCGCCGGCTTTAGTCGCCGGTTCGGAGGCCCACCCTTTTACCTCTTTCTCCTTTTGTTTCTTCTTGTATGCATGGTTTGGATATAATTTTGGTGCCGGTTGTGGTTCAGATCTTAATTTGTGGTTTAGGGTAGTGGGTGATCATGGTCTAGATCTCGAGTTTCGGGTTCGGTTTCAGCTCAAGATGTTGACATTGTGTGTGCGTTTGGATATGTGTTCTAGGCTGTTGAGGGAGGCGAGGTCGCGCCCACTCGGTCGGATTGTGTGATGGTCTTGGTGGGTATGGTCAGGTTTATCGTTTGCATTGTCATCACTCGGTCGGATTGATGGTAAACGTTATGTTTAAGGTTGCGGCAGGTTACGTTAAGGTGTCAAAAGGGTCGTGGTCGCGGTTGGTTTAAACCCGTTTCATGTCTTCCAACAAGTGATTGCCCTTAGTAGTGATAATGTGTTTGGAGGCCAATGATTATACTTCAGCAGGAGGGGCAATATCAGCAATACCGGGTGCAAACACGTACCATACAGTACATCCAAAACCCAAACTGACTAAGACCAATATACGCGCCGCCTGCGGTGCGGTAAGGCACCACCCTGTTGTGCCATCAGCCAACTCCGGGAGTTCAAAATATTCCATATCCAGGATGTTCCTATAATGGGGAACATTGAGAGCTTGATCCAAGTGATCGCGAACAAGCCCCTCATACTCCCCAGGATTATTCTGGGGAGGAAGGTTGTAGTAATCACGGCTCTGGAGACTTCGTATCTTAGTCTACTAAATGTTTACACAATGATGTCTTTGTTTGATCGTAGAGCAGTCGTAGTTTTTAGAGTCGAGTTGTAATATTAAGAAGAGTAGAATCTAGAAAATAATTATCGAAATTGATTTTTTCTTCAATTCTACATGCAGAATCAAACCACCTTCAAAAGTTGTCATCGTCTGATCATGACGACCACAAGAAAAAGAATCTTGAACGTTATGGTAATTGTTATCTACATTCTTTTCTTTCTTTTGAATATGCTTTCTTCTTCAATGTATATTTTTATTTACCTTCTAATTATTGTTAATTTCAAATACCAACTATTGATATATATGATTTTCAATCAAACTGTAGTTCATTTTTGGTTAGTTACAACTGATTTGTTTTACTTTTTTGTTGTTGGCATATTGGCTTATAGTTTTAGTGTTGTCGTAATAATGTATTTATAAATTGTCGTATAGATAATAATAATAATAATAATAATAATAATAAAAAGATAATAATAATATAAATTGTGTGGGGGCTCAGTTGGTTTCGAGGCTCCCCACTAATTTCTTGTAAATTCTTTAAGTTTTTAATGAAGTGATGTTTTACACAAAAAAAAAAAATAATAATAATAATAATAATAATAATAATAATAATAATAATAATAATAATAATAATAACATATAAATGGGTGAATTGCTTTTTAGAACGTCGGAAAGAACAAACCCGCAAGGCTGGTCCAAATTACTCTCAATGCCAGGTTTTTCACCGGCTGATTTTTGGATTGACGGTATGACTGATTTTTCCTTTTTGTTTTCTTTCAGTATGTTGTTCTGTCATGTTGTTTATATTAATCTTTTTTGGTTTACGAAATCAGATCATCTATCCAATGAGGACATTATCCTATCACTGAAGCAAGAGCAAGAATGGCGGGCATCAAATACATGCACCAGTTGTGGGTCTTTCAATTGGAAGTGTCGGTGTAAACTAGTGCACATAGAAGAATTGTGGAAGGCTAGGGAGGCCCTCAAAGGTCCATCTACTCCTGTTAAGACGGAACCAAAGGAGACCTTGCTAAGCTTCGTCCTTGGTCGATTGTAACACTCCCCAATTTCGATTTCCAAGAAAATAGTCTGCTTTGTTAGGTTGTCCGTGTTGGACCTAAGTTTATTTCCAAGAAAATAGTCTGCTTTATTGGCCGCTTCTCTTGAGTATTAATAATCAACATGTAACGTGAAAATTCATTGATTAGGTTGTCCGTGTTGGACCTAAGTTTGTTAATATAACAAACTAATTCATGTTTTACTTTTACAACGGTAGTTCCAATGTTATGAAAAGTAAACACAATCGCACTTAACTGATAATATGGTTGTCCATGTAGCTAGTAACTCGAAAAATGAGATCCATTATTTCTTGATAACATTAAAGTGAAAAGAGGCTTAAATCATCTTTAAAAACATATATAGTCGGAGAGAAATTTATACAATACATGGCGTATTCCAAATATTGTATGTAGGAACACAAACGTGATATTTACCGGCATATAATCACATCATATGTTAAGATACCCAACGGTTCGCAAATGAGTTAAATTCAAGCTGTAATACTTCGATTGATATCTACGAATACAAGTACTCATTAGATTTTCAAAACTATGCACGATTACTTAAACACACGAACGCAATATTCACGCAACCGGATTTCATCAAAACTATACAATGCCACCAATGTGCGCGTTAATTTCTCAATTCAAATAAAGCTAAGCCATGAATTTAACTTAATACAACTCATAAGACCAAATTTTTAGCCCTATAAGCTTTTCCAAAATCAAATAGCCCATCAGCCCATGCATCATTATTTGTCCTAGCTAATTATGACAGCGTTTTTTGTTTATCCTTGTCTCTAACGATTCCATTAAGAGGTTTATAGTTTTGAGCGTTTTTATACATAATTAGCTAGGACAAGTGATGATGCATGTTCTTATCTTTAGTCCATTGTACTCAGCTCGGCCATATTAGTATTTGATTGAATTCGATCTGGATATCGATTCTTTAAATAAGTTAATTTTGTTTGACGATCTGCAACAAAACCCTAATTGGACCCTTTGATTTTATGTTGCGAATTGCCTTGTTGTGTGCACAACTTTGTGTGCTTCTATTACATTATCGATTTCTTCTTCTATGTTGATTTTGATTTCCACTTTGATTGCCAACAGAACAGTTACTTCATGATCAACTTTTTTATAGAAGATTATTGCGGTTTGTTGTGTCTAATATCCATCTCGATCCTATCTATAATCTATCTACTGAGGTATGTAGCATAAATTTACTTCTCGTCATCTATGTGGTTCATAACTAGAAACCAATCCTTTTTTATTTTTAGATCTATTTAATAGTTCTCGGCATCTAAGAGTTTTAGGACGTGCTTTAATTATTCGTTTGAAATGAATAAATACATGAACAAAGCTTATTAACAAGCATATTCGCCATCATTGGAGCATTGCCCCATTATATCATTCCTGCACCGCAAACCCGTAAGGGAGGGCTTTTTGAAAATAGGTCATGGGTTCAATCCCGTTCTTGCCAAAGATTAGGTCCTTGGGATGGCAAGTCGGCACCAAAGTTTCACCGTTGATCTAAACCATTAATAATTATTGTTTGGTTTGTATGCTTTCCGAAAAGAATAATTATGTATATATATTAAGTAGAAATCAAACGGCACTTAAAAGACAAAAGGTTTACTAACAGACTGCTACTTCTTTTTGATCTTTTGATACACAAGTACTGTAGCCTGTGTGATTTAAAACATTACCATATTATACATCACAAATATACCATAAACATTAGTTGAAATTCGAAGTGTATGTTTTAGCACATTACTATAATGCACATTTACTGGCTGAAAATTACTGTTATTGTTATTACATCATTTTTCTACTGAAGCTGCAATATAATATGCCAGTTTGTTGGGATTTTACTTTTCGTGTAGATAAAGTGGTTGGTATTTCTATTATCAATAATTTATTTCATGCTACTAATTTCTTGGATACAATTATAATTTCCATTCATTTGAATTCTTGCAAATAGAATCAAACCAATTGAAAAAATGGATGTTGACTCTATTCCTCAATATCAGAAGAAGGATGTTGATGCTGTTCACTTTGATGGTAATGCTACTCTTTTTGTTCCATGTTGATTTCTATATTTTTTCGTTTTCATGGAAGTGAGCTACAAAACAAGTCTGGAAAGGACCCAATCTTTTCTCTAACAACGCGCGTTCACCGATTTTATACTATAGTATCAAGGGTGTCAAATATTTATTTTAGTATATCTTTTGGTTAAACGAAAAAACCCCTTTTATGCTAATAGAATTGGTCCTGAACTTAACTTTCCTATTGAGAAAAAAAATTTATGCTACGTGTAAGAATCCCGAAAATGATTGTTAAGTTGAATTATTGTGTTTTATATACAAATCTACTTGCAGAATCAAACCAACTTCAGAAGTCGCCATGGTCTAATCATCACGACCAGAAGAAGAATCTCCATGGTTATGGTAAGTTTGATATTATCTCCTAGTCTTATCTTTTCGGTACCTTTTTTTTATTTACCTTCTAATTATTGTTAATTTATGTTATTAGTTTGAAATACCAACTATTAATATATATGATATTAAATCAAACTTAAGTTGTTTTTGGTTAGTTAAAAATATGATTGTTTTACCTTTTTGTTGTTGGCATATTGGCGTATCTCTATTAGTATGTCTAGTTGTCGGTAATAATGTTAACTGTTTACAAAATCTTATTTTGTTCTCTCTTCCAAACAAACCCTATATACCCTAGTCCCTACCTTTTTTTCTCAACCCCCACCCCCACCTCAGAACGCCGGCTTTGGCTAGGTCGCGCCAACTCAGTCGGATTGTGTAATGGTCTTGGTGGGTATGGTCAGGTTTGTCGTTTGCATTGTCAAAAGGGTCTTGGTCACGGCTGGTTTAAAGCTCGTTTCATGTCTCTCCAATGAGTGAGTGCCCTTAGTGATAATGTGTTTGGAGGCCAATGATTTACCTTAGTCTACTGAATTTTCACACAACGATGTCTTTGTTTGATCATAGGGCAGTCGTAGTTTTTAGAGTCGAGTTGTGATATTAAGTAGATCTTAAGAAATGATTACAATCTGGTGCACATATGTCGTCACAAATTATTTGTATGGTGATTGTAGAAATTCTTGAAAATAGTTATTGAAATTGATTTTTTCTTCAATTCTGCATGCAGAACCAAATTACCTCCAAAAGCCATTGTGTAATCATCACAACCAGAACAAGTATCTTACTGCTGATGGTAATTTTTATCGATTTTCTTTTCAATACGTTTTCTTCAATGTATATTAAATCAAGTTGTTCATTTTTGGTTAGTTACAACTGATTTGTTTTACTTTTTTGTTGTTGGCATATTGGCGTTATATATGAATTTTCTCATAAATTAATATGTATAAATGGGTGAATTGCTTGTAGACTATTTAGAAAGTCATAAGGAAAAAAACCAAGGCGCGGTCCATATTATCGCCGAGTTTTTCACCAGCTAATCGTTGGGATGATGGTATGATTAGTTTTACCTTTTTGTTTAATTTCTTTCAGTATGTTGTTCTATCATGTTATTTATATTTATCTTTTTGGTTTACTTAAATCAGATCAACTATCCGATGAGGAGTGTATGCAATCAATGAAGAAAGTGCGAGAATGGGAGGCATCAAATACATGCACCAATTGTGGGTATTTCAACTGGAAGTGTCGGTGTAAACTAGTGCACATAGAAGAATTGTGGGAGGCTAGGGAGGCTCTCAAAGGTCCATCTACTCCTATTAAGACGCAACCAAAGGAGACCTTGCTAAGCTTCCTCCTTGGTCGATTGTAACACTCCCCAATTTCTATTTCCAAGAAAATAGTCTGCTTTGGTCTTATTGGCCGTATCTCCTGCGTAGACTAAGGATCAAATGAGAAGAATCCTTAAAATAAGAAGAATGAGAAATAACTATAACTACACATTAGAGATGCATCGATTTGATTTAAATGCATCCCTAATCTTTTAGATGCATCACAATATATTTTCTAGCTAAAAATTAGATGCATATACATATATTAGATGCATTTTATCAAGTTATACAAATCCTATGAGTCAAATTTGTTGCTAGTACTACTTTGCATCGTTTGCACTTCAAAATCACTTTCGAAACTAATTGTGATGCATCTAAATGAATAGAGATGCATCTCATTCAAGTCGATGCATCTCAAAGATGCGGTTATAGTTATTTCTCATTCTTCTCATTTTAAGTTTTCTTCTCACTGGATCCTTACCCCTCTTGAGTATTAATAATCAATATAACGTGAAAAAAACATTGATTATAGTTGTCCGTGTTGGACCTAAGTTTGTTAATATAACAAACTAATTCATGTTTTACTTTTACAACGGTAGTTCCATTGTCCATGTAGCTAGTAACTCGAAAAATGAGATCCATTATTTCTTTACAACATTAAAATCAAAAGAGGCGAAATCATCTTTAAAACATATGTAGTTGTTTTGGGGAGAGAACTTTGTTGGAATTATATAACATGACTAATCATAAATATAAACAAGAGTAAAGTCCAAAAAACATACATGTGGTTTGCCCCGTAACGCTGTATACATCCCTAAACTTTTTTATGGCACAAAATCATCCCTCCGTTAGTAAAGTTGGCACAAATACATCCTTCCGTTAGCAAATTCAGTTAATGAGGACTAACGGTGCAAATTTTTCTCCGTTATATTTACGTAAATCGTCCTTGTAGCAAGGACCAAATTGCAACCAAAGTCCTTAAATTTATTTACAAATTCGGTCCATGTGGTCAAGCGAGTTCAACGCCAGTGTCACCACATGAGTGGTGCCACGTGGCAACGGGTCGGCCGGTAAATGGGTCGGGTCGGTAAACGGGTCATTGGGTCTGCACGCTACCACGTGGTGGTACGGTGGTGCCAAGATGGTAAAATATATCATTTTTGGCTCGAGGGATTCAACCCGTGTTTGTGTGGGAAGCTATGCATTGCCCAAGCCCTAGCATAGTTTCTTAATAATACTCAAAATATAATACATAACCCTTCCTTATTATTTGGCCCAATTCAATAATAACAAAAGGTTCAATTTAGGTTTTGGCCTATCAATTTATGAGGTTATATGGACTGTCAAAAAATAAATAAATACACCATCGGACTCGCCAGTGCTCTTTCCAATGGTATTCTGGGAATTTTTCATTAGTTGAACCTCAAAAATGCGAAAATCATCGTTTTTCTTTGTTTTCGGATTTTTTTGAGGTTCGTTGAAATCAAAAAATTCCCGAGTATACCATTGGAAAGAGCACTAAAAAACGTTCCGAGAATATGCTCGGGGAATTTTTTCGACTTAGTTTGGACCTCGAAAAATGTGAAAACATAGAAAAAATGATGAAATTCAAGCATTTTCGAGGTTCAAACGATGTCGAAAAAATTCCCCGAGCATACCATTGGAAAGAGCACAAAAAAACGAGTCCGACGGTATGCTCGGGGAATTTTTAGAGGTTCAAACCGTCGAAAAAAGTTTAGGGATGTAAACAGCGCGGGGCAAACCACGGGATGTATTTTGGACTTTACTCGATATTTTACCAATGCCACGTGGCACCACCTCATTGGTCCACGTGGCAACCCGACCCGTTCATTGATCCGACCCGATGACACGTGGCAGATAACGGAGAAAATTTTGCACCGTTAGTCCTCATTAACTGAATTTGCTAACGGAGGGATGTATTTGTGCCAACTTTACTAACGGAGGGATGATTTTGTGCCAAAAAAAAGTTTAGGGATGTATACAGCGTTACGGGGCAAACCACAGGGATGTTTTTTGGACTTTACTCTATAAACAATAAACATCAAGTACACATGCTGAAGCGTATAGGAACGTATAATAAATAATTAATTAACAGAAACAAGAATATGCGTACCTTTCTTGATTCTAGCCGAACAAGAATCAAATCCACAAAACTAGCAATTGGATGAACCCTAATTAGGGTTTATAGGATTATATGAATTACCCCTTACCTTTTTGTAATTCAATCTAAGAATACTAACAATAATGTGTTAGTACCACTTTCTTGTACACACGTACTATACCGAATTCAAGGAATGCTAGTTTTAATTAAACAAAACAATTTTAGTTGGAAAAGATGTGAATCGATCCCTTGGAAAGGGTATACGATCGTTTGGAGCAAAAACACACAAAACAAGTTTTTAAGTTTAGCTTATGAGTACAAGAGATAAATTACAAACACCCTTTGTTTTGTATTTATGGGAAGGGATCCAATAAGAAGAAAAGTTAAAATGAGAAGAATAAGAAGGATTTCTAGCCACACATTTCAAATAAGGGGGAGATTTTTAAGGGGAGATGCATCTATTTTTGTAGGTGCATCTGAAATGTGTGGTTGTGGTTTCTTCTTATCCTTCTCATTTTAGTTTTTCTTCTTATTTGATCCTAACTCTTGTATTTATACCCAAAGTAACTTGGTGAACAAGTTGGTTATGGGTTGGGTTATGGAAACCCTTTAGACGATCGGTTATGGACTCCCAAAGGGATTCTAGAACCTTCTCGATCTCTAATTTCATATCTAGTCCTTTCCAATTACATTTAACGACCGTTAGTCCATTACACTTAATTACTTAACGTCCGTTATAATTATTTCGTTTAATTAATAAATAAATATAACATTTATATTTAATTATTAACTTTAATTCTCATACGCAAAATGTGCAATCCCGTGGTCTCGAGTTCGATCCTAACACACATCTATTAATTTATTGTCCATTAAACCAACAAACTTTATACAATACATGTGTGTTATTCCAAATATTGTACGTAGGAATACAAACATGATGTTCACCGGGATATAATCACATCATATATTAAGTTACCCAGCAGTTCGCAAATGAGTTAGAATTCAAGTTGTAATACTTCAATGGACGTCTACCAATACATATCTAAAACTTGAAACCAAAACTTAATTAGTACTCATTAGATTTTCAAAACAATACACGATTCTATCATTACCTACATACTTAAGCACACAAATGCAATATTCACGCAACCGGATTTCATCAAAACTATACACTGCCACCAATATGCGCGTTAATTTGTCAATTCAAATAAAGCTAAGCCATGAATTTAAGTTAATACCGAAAGGTTTATGGATATATTTAATTCTAGTATGACCGGATTCGAACTCGAGACTTCGGGATGACACACATTACGTATGAGAATTAATGTTTAGAATGATTAATATATAAATGTTATTATTAATTATTTAGTCACGAAATAAACACTTAACGAATGTTAATATTTAACGAGTTTGGACTAACGGTCGCTAAATGTAACATTAAAGGACTAAAGATGAAATTAGTAGATGGAAAGGATCTAGAACCCCTTTGGGTTCACTTTGGCTGATCGTATGGGTTGGCAAACCCATTCCCACACAAACTTGTTATGTATTGAGTGATGCTTTGTATTGGAAAGATGATAAAGCATTTGATGACGGCTCCTCAAATAAAGGCGTGCATGCAGAAAATGAAGCCGCGCTCATTGGCAAGAAGGGAAAAAGTGTAGAAATCATGTCAATTTAATTTAAAGAAATCAATATAAGTTTTTTCCATCATACAAGCAAGAACGATTTTGTCATTTCTAACTACAAGTTTGAGGTACTTTGCAAAGGTTTACTTGATCGGTTGTTATGTCATAAGTTCTAATTCGACGGAGAATCAAGTTCTGACAAAACCCTATATAATCATAAATGTAGGTAGTTTATGTTCATAATATTAATATATGGAGTTTCTATACTATTTTTTTTCTTATCTGTCTGATTTCACAAATTATTCAATATTCAATACATATGCAAGTGTTTATTGTTGTTTCATTTGTGTGTTTTATCATTTCTTGTGGTTGATCATTTCTACACTACTAAAAGTCTAAAAGTGGTTTGTTTTTTTTCGGGTGGTTATCACAGGCTCAAGCAAAAGATATCAATCAAGTGTGTTCAAGCAAATAAGCAAATGTCTCTGCAGTTTGAAAGTTTTAGCAGGTGACTAGGTTCTAATTGCGGACTCAACTGCGTATACAAGGCACAATCAAAATGTCAAAAAAGATAACATCTCGGACTAAAAAGTTGGTGACCATTCTTTATGAGGCATCATAATTTAATTTAATTTAATTTAATTTTGGTGAGCTACTGACTTTGCTATTTTGGAAGAGTAAGCAACTATTTTCACCCTAATGTGTGTATTTTTTTCAAGGACCCAAACTTAAGAACATATAACAGTAATAAGACACCTTTGAAGGATTATGGTGTTAATTTCATGGTTATCTACTTATTTCTAACCCTGTGCATCCTGTCATTGCTTCAAGTGAAGAGCATGCAGAATTGGAGAAGAGCTCAAGTTCCAACTTGATGTCTTATACAACTTGAGATCAAAGAAATACTATGGAGTTGTATGTTGCAAATGGTGAGAAATTAATCAGACTAGAGCAAGCTGTCACAAAGGCACAATGCTACTTTCAGGGGTTATTTAACAAGTAAAATTATCACTAGACGTTTTGGAAAAGGTTTTGCTCGCACAATAGCAACGTATTTTTTTTTAAATGTACCAATTTGATACTTGTACTATTTTTTTCCCACTTAATGCTACGTACTTTCATGTTTTGTTTCAATTTGCCTGCATGTTTACAGGCAGCCGGCGAATTTAATGTTACATAGATCGTCCTTATTGTTTGTCCCAAATAGCGTCTACTGTCCTTGACGGTTTCATATTGCGTTTGCACTTTTTTTTACCGACAACTAACTATCACAGAATGTACACACATTACTTGTGTGTATTTACGCATGTAAAATGACTATTATACCCTTAAATTTTTGTAACTACTCTATTGAAAGCAAAGGGTAAAATGATCATTTTACATGCGTAAATACACACAAAAGTAAAAAAAATGACCACCCATTTGAGCCTCCTTCCGCACCATGATCCCTACCTTAGAACATATATCAACCAGAATATCACGCACCAAGTTATGCCTGAACTTCACACCCACTTCACTTGAACAGTGAACTGCATGATCTCCCCATTGGTCCATACGATGCACATTGCAGCTCGGGCAAGGACTACCTTCAGAAAACATAGGTATAGAAAGCCTATAACACAGTACCGAACAGAATTGGCGATGGCTCATCCTCTGGCCCAACCCATCAATAGGTATGGTGAATAGGAAATCTTATGCATGAGGAGCGCGAATGCTACTGAGAATAGCCACTTGTCTTGAACTTAACGAGTACTTGGAAACAAGATCTTTCTCAATGACACCAAAGTAACACCTTGCCAAGGTTTTCATCATATGGGGGGCAGGAGCGTCGGTGGTGACATAGAACACGTATATGTTACAAGCAATGTTGAAAGTATCAAGAGCATGCTGAAATGAAGAACCATGAGAATGAATTTCAGCATTAACCAATATCTTGTCCTGTAGATCACTCATTTGCATACGAGAGGCGAGAAAGGCGTATTGGGTAATATCATTCGCAGCATGGATGCCAAGCCCGCCCATCTTGATTGGAAGAGTGGCTAACCACCACTGCTAATCACCAAACCCAGGTCCTTTGGCAGTAATAATCTTTTCCTGTGAAGCACGTAATATCCGGTCAAACTGAACTTGGGCCTCTCGTAAATACAAAGAGGAGCATGTCCTCAAAGCATAAGATAATTTCGCAACCCCGTCACAATTACGAAGAAGGAGGAGCTCACATTGGGGATCGTTAAGTTTAAGAATTACCTCCATTAACAAGATACTTTTAGAGACCCTTTTCAAAGCCAGATCCTGACAAAAGCTTTCATCCAAACTAACTGAACCACAAAGAAGTATGACACCATTGGTCGGACGAGAGATATTTATAGGAAAAAAAACCCTCCTCCCCTTCGATCTCCTGACGCCGGAAGAGTTCGGTCTTATCAACATTCAAAAACAAACCCCGAAGCGGACCATCCGCCATAATAATATCCATCGCCTTGGCAACCATGAGGGTATCTCCAACCAGAGTACCATCATCGAGATACCAAGCCTGAAGGGTAAGCTCACAAGACTGATTAATAGTCTGGATTAAATGGAGTAAAGTGAGGGCAAACAATAAAGGGCCTAGCGAATCCCCTTGTTGAACCCCTTGATAGGACCACATGATATAATCATCATAATAAAGTCTAGCAGGTCTGGCATAACAAAACTCAACCCAAGGAGCAATAGAAGGACATCTCAACCTAGTCTCCTGAAGTAAGACGCTCATGTTGACCAGATTGAAAGCATTCTTAAAATCTACCAATAACATAGAAGACTCAACCTCGTGACCCATAGACTCGACAAGCCTATTCACAGAATGGAGAACAGCCTCACAACCACCAGGAACACCGACACCAAATTGAAAATCCTGTAAATAAGTGTTCATGAAGTTGCCCATAGAAGAAGAGGCGGCCTTAGAAACAAGCATGCGCCACACAGTGCCGATAAGAATAGGGCGTATGCCTCCACCCGGCTTGACCAAAGGGGTCAAAGGGGCACTAGCAATATACTCTCATAATAAAGCATGGCACTTCCCGCTAAGGAACAGGTCGACGACTCCGGCGATAGAACCTAGCAGATCATCAGCGATAGCAGATGCAGCCCCTCCCAAAATATCCATTGAGTGTTGTGCTCTAAGCCCATCTCGACCACATGATGTCCCTTTTGGAAAACTGCGGATCCTATTCAACATCAAATCCTTATGCACAATAAGAGCATCTTCACTTGGAGGAGAAGATGAAAAAATAGGAGGTGGTGCATAAGGGTGTTTGGCCTCTAGCTCAAGCAGGGTATCATGTATAGATGGGGCGACACCAGAGGACATAAGCACCTTATTATTATTATTTATGTTATTATTATTATTTATAAGTAAATCCTCATTACTCTTTTTCTTTTCTAGCCATTATCTCATGTCTTTCTTATCTACAAAAATTACATTACAAAGTTCATTTTTACACATCATTTAGAAACAAGATCATACAAATTGAAAGAAGAAACCTAAATTTAATCTTAAAAACTGTGTTGACTGCAGTTGACAGCTTTTTTGGCCGCATAGTTTAAAATTGAGACGGCTAGTGGCAAGGCGGGCTTTTTACAACACTGATTTTAACCACTGTTAACTTTCTTCAAAAATAATGAACTTTACAAACAATTAGTTTGTGAATATTAATTGAAACTTGTTTTTCTAATTTATTTTTCATCTCTAACTCATATACATTGTTTTTCTAATAAGATGGTAGGTCTAAAAAGTTGAGGTTTTAACTTAAGTTACCGTAAAGAGTGTTACTGAGGTGTAAGTGAAAAGAGAGGTGATCATGATGTGCCATTTTGGCTTGTATTGCCCTAAGAAAAATATGTTTAGTCAACCCCATTTGCCATAAGTTTAAAAAGATTTTGTTATCCAAAGTGGCTGCAACACCCATCACATCACACGGGTGAAATGCGACACCAAGAAGATATTTTCATTTATTTTTTAATGTAGGGTTTTGTAAATCCACACCTTTCATATATAATGCGTAATTTTTTTCATTTTTCCTTTTTGTTCTTTCTCTAATTCCACGACCTGACCTTTTTTTCTCTAGGTTCCAGATTCACGAAGATTCAAGAAATCACGACCACGAAGATTCATGAAATCATCTCATTACGAAATCATATCGTGTTATCAGATTGAATAAGGTATGCAACTGATTTCATGTTATCAGATTCAATATCATATTGTGTTATCAGATTCAATATGATTTCATCATAATTCGTATCGATTATTGTTTGTTATGAGTTATGGTTTTGTTTTTGCGAGTTTTGATTCGGTAATCATAATGTTTGTTCATAGATGTATCGATTTAAGAGTTTGTGACATGATGCACTATATAGATGAGTTATTTGAAGCAAATTTGATAAAATAAAAAGACTTGGAAACGTGTTTGTAAAACCTGCACACAAGGTGTTTGATAAATCGCCTAAATGAAATTTCATAACTGTGATGCACTGATTTTACACTGTGTTTTGTGCTTCTAATTTTCAGGGGATTACTCTCGATAGGGGTCTACTTGTTGCTGGCACAAAGTATCGTGGAGATTTCAAGGAGAGACTAAAGAAGCTGATGGAAGAAATCAAGCAAAGTGATGAAATAATCCTCTTTATTGATGATGTTAACATCTTGAAGCCTGATCTTGCTAGAGGTGAATTACAAGCATGTGAAACTTTAATACAAATCTTGAATTAAAGAACTTGAGCCAACGGTTAATGTGACCATACAACTCTTGAAGGGGCTCCGAGAATGATATGAGATTCACCACAAACTCTGTTACACCGATGAATCACTCGTAGTTGCTGCCTAGTTTTCATATCAATACATTATGTGGAAAACTAGAAGGGGGGTTGAATAGTTTTACCGATTAAAACTTTTTTTTTAAAATTATTTAGATCTAATTATGTCAATCTTTTTAAAGTGTGTGTTGGATGATGATAGATTACATATAAATAAGTAATGCAAAGATAAAGAGTAAGGAACACGAAACTACAACACGAGTATTTATAGTGGTTCGGCTACAAGGATACATTCCTTGCCCTACTCCACTCCCCGAGTCACCTACTCGAGAGTTCGTAAGCACCACACAACACGAGCTCCTTAATGTGGCGGAGAAGCCTTCACAACGTCGCCTACTCTTTATCCGGTACAAGGCTAGACATCGGGTTCTTCCACTAGGTAGAACCAAACCTATCACAACGTTGCCTACACTTTATCCGGTAGAAGGCTAGATACCGGGTTCTTTCACGAGGTAGAACCAAACCTATCACAACTTCACCTACCCTTTATTCGGTACTAGGCTAAATACCGAGTTCCATTACAAAGGAGGAACTACTACCCAACACTACACAACTAATCCCAAAGGAGACACGCTCCTTATTACAACATCATAAAGGATATCAATATCCTTTAACCCAAACTATCTATCTTGTACATCGATACACCATATCAAATGTACACCCTTGGCACCTTTCACTAATGCGTTCGACACGATCCTTCGACACCTTTCACTAATACCTTCGACACGGACCTTCGGCACCTTCACTAATGCCATTAACACAACACTTCTATGGAGGGAGGAAAGAACTATCAACAAGATAACTTCAGTAGTCTTGATGATGACGAAGCTTGTCATCTCATGGACTTGAGCTTGCACTACTTCAAGAGGTGGTGATCTCACCTTTAAGAGGAACCTACAGAATCACACAAAATTACATAGAAAGATCCTTTGGATATGAGGTTAGAGAGTTTACAATACAAATGGAGAGTATGTGTAAAAGGGGTGAGTAACAATGAAGAAATGACTCACTATTTATAGGCAAAAACCTTTATTGTTCCCCGGATCCCATGGATCCCTTCCCAGAGGGATCCGTCCAGTGTAATCCCAGGGATCCGTGGACGCTCCTCACTATTTGGGTTATGGGTCATGGATCATGGGTCATGGGTCATGGACTTTGGGTCATGGGTACCTAAATAGATACAGTGTATCTAGACATTGGGTCATGGGTCTTGGATAAGATCCATGGGTAATACCCAACATGACTTCATGCATGATGTCATGAAATGGGTCATGGGTTATGGATCAAGCTCCATGTGTATAGGTCATGGACTTAGGATTTTACCCAACAATATTCAAGGTATCTAGTCAATGGGTTAAGAACTTAGATTTCTACCCATTACATTACCCATTACAATATATACACATTTCCATATTATGTAAACACTAGTTGTTATACATATGTAATTATATAAGATGTAAACACTATTACTTATTTAGTGTTTTATATGAAAATATATTTGTGTTAGTAAACTATTGGCTCAAACCATTTACGTATTTTATTTGTTTCATTAAAATGATTTTACGTTTGTTATTGACAAAACATTAGAAGATCGTAAAATATAAATAAACATTTTTATGGCTTATTTGTATTAACACATTAGGTATTAATATCAAAGATGATCTTTTGTGATTATGTTTACCAGTATGCATCTGATCTTATGATTATTTCTCTACATGCAGTGACCATTTTATACCTGATAAAGATATTGATTTAATCAATGAAGCTAATTCTCGTGTTAGACTTCGTCATGCTCAAGTATGTGTGTTCAATGTATCTTTAATATGGCTGTTGTACTTTAATGAGCCATTAATCAATGATCGATGCCTTTCAGCTCCCAGAAGAAGCCAGAGAACTTGAGAAAGAACTTAGGCAAATAACTAAAGAGAAGAATGAAGTTGTTCGTAGCTAGGACATTGAAAAGGCACTTTGCTTTTTGCTACAGATAGAAAAATGTATGGGTCAATTGGGTTGGATAGCAGGTCGAAAATGATTTGTGTCAAATGGGTCTTTTTTTTATACACTTTGGGTTAGTTTTATCTGAAACACATTTCGTACAAAAATTTTAAATATTTAATCAAGTCATCGTTGGAGGTTTTATGCGATAACGTAACACTTTGGGTATTTTTTACCCGTTCCCCCCTTTTTCCCTAAATTAACATTGATGCACCTTTTTTTTATTAACATTGATGCAATTTTTTCTTAAACAATAATTTTGTTTCTAAGTACTGATGCGGATATTTCATTCTAATCATTTTTAACAATCATTCAATTGTTTTTACTTGAAAAATAATATATTTTTAGTTAAATAATTCAACTAAATTTCAATGATTTTTTTACTATATGAATTATACCTTATCCAAACATATATACTTTCTGTTGTGTACTGATGCACCTTTATTTTTAACACTGATGGACCTGTGTTCTCGAATGGATCTCAATACACAAATATCAACTCTTGTAGATAAGAGCAAAGAGACGAGCAAGGCCGAAACAGAAGCAGGAGAGGAAGGCCCCACTGTAACCAAAGCTGACATTCAGCACATCATTGACCCGTTTAATATTTAACATTGTTGCACCTTTTATTATCAACACTGGTGCACTTTTTTTTGTAAAAAATGATTTGTTTCTAAGTATTGATGTGGATATTTCATTCTAATCATTTATTAATAATCATTAAATTGTTTTTAGTTTAAAAATAATGTATTTTTTTAGTTCAATAATTCAACTTAATTTGAAATATTTTTTTTACTATATGAATTATTCCTTACTCAAAAAGATGCATTTTCTTATTTGTGTTGATGCATTTTTATTTTCAACATTGATTCACATGTGTTCTTAAATATTTGATTATGGCTGGTAGGTTAAGCAGATATTTCATTTCAATCATCTTTAACAATCTTAAAAGTTATCTTAAAACAAAAATAAGCATATATACATAAAGCATCGAAGCATTTCATTTTCATATGCCCAAGACAAAATGAAAATTGTAATCTTATTACATATAATGTATAATGTATATATAATCAATGTTTGCCTATCATGCTTCTTATTAGCATCCTCGCTATCCTTCTCTTTGGCTTCGACAGTTTCTTTATCTTTTAGAGTAGTGAGAGCATTATGGGGCAACTAACTTTTGTGCCACAAATATACGCCAACACAACCACCATTTGGGCTCTAGGCGACTTTCAAACCCGTCATCCTAAGCTATATTCTATAGTTGATTCGTTGGAGCTAACATCTCGAAGTGATCCATAATCAATGAAAATTGTGAGTTCGTGACATCAGGTACCTTTGAAACTGACAAATTACACCCTAAAAAACTTCTTGAAGGGCTTCTTCAGCCAACCTAACAGCTTCCATATTTGAAAGTGAAATTGTGTGAATGATTAAATCCTTACCACAGCAAATGTGGAGTCCAGTAAGGTAGGAAGACAAAAACTTACATGGCCAGCATATCAGATTGCAGATCGAGTCAGTGTGCACCACTTTTGGTTTGACAAAGCGGTTGTGGTGCAAATTTTTGTGAGAACGGAATGTTTCAATTAGGTTAGGGGTAAATCTCGCAACCTCTATGGAAGTTGACCATCAAGACCATGAAGCTTATCAATAATTTTATCATTTAACATATACATTAACCTGCAAGTGGAAATAGATGCTCTAAACATGCAAAATGGATGCACTAGTCATGCAAATAGATGCACCAAACATGCAAACAGATGCACTAAATTTAACATTGCACTAATGAAAATCATTGACTTTCTACTAACCTACAAGTGGAAACTAAAGAATTAATGATTTAAGCCTGAGCTTTATACCAATGCAAACATCAATAACAGAAAAGAGCAAACTAACGTGAAACAATGAAATTATACATATTAATTTTCAGCATCTTTAGCTATTAGAGAATTGTTGATGGAATGTACATTGCTCAAAAAAAGGATTTTGGTCAAGAGTGTCTTTTTTATATGGGTCAAAATGGATTTTGGTCAAATAGGGCATATTTCACTTAATCACACAAGTTTTCAAGGTCATCCTGGCTCGTACAAAAAATTCATCATTTTGACCCGTACCAAAATTCCTCATTTCCACCTCTGATACAACAAATGAATAATGTACCATCTTAAGTATTGAACTGAGTCAAGAATGCATGACCATGTAAACAAGAGATAGAATAAAAAGCAACAGAAACTTTACTTATAGGACGAGAAATCATAAACAAGATTGCTTTTACAGAGTGCAACTATAAATGTACTCACTTGTCAAATGAAACAACTTATGATCATTGTGTGTAATACATAAATAAAAGAATAAGAGGCAAATTATAGTTTACATATATATAGCATGAATACAGAAGGCATACAATTAGTACAAATATCATAATGTGGCATTTTTTGCATGAAATACTATGTACAAATAGCAGTAGGAGATGTTTACCATTTGAGTCACTTTATAACCAAAAATGAGAATTTTATATACCACTAAGTTATATATATGTAAAAAAAATGAAAATACCTCAAGAACTTGATTAAAGTGGGTTATATCTTCAGGACCCATAACAGGATGACAACTAATAAAGAAGTATGGTTCAAACCACATTCATAAGCCATTTGATCCATCACACCACATGGTGCTCCAACAACTGAGTTTTTTACCTGTAGATGCCAAAATGGTATGATTACTAACTGAAAAACTGTAAGGGCAAATGAATGCACTAATTTCCACCTATTCGATGCACTAATCATACTCATATATGCCATATCTACCTTTTCGGTGCACTAATCATACTCATATATGCCCTAATATTTTCATCGATGCACTAAATATACAAACATATGTACAAGTAGTTCCAACGATGCTATAAACATACCAACAGATGCCCAAGTAGTTCCAATGATTCACTAAACATACACATTGATGCCTTAATATGTCTGACGATGCACTACACTAGTTATACTCTCTGATGCCTTAATATGTTCATCGATGAACAAAACATACAAACAGATGCTCAAATATTTCCAACGATGCACTAAATATAAAAAATTACAAATGAAGGCCCTACCATGACCAACGATGCACAAAGCTTACAAACTGATACACTAAACACACACAATGATGTTTTAATATGTCTAACAAAGCACCAACCATAATCATTGATGCCCTAACCATACTCAATGGTGCTCTAATATGTTCAACGATGCACTAAACATATAAACATTCAACTTGATGAAACAACCACAATCGCAGATGCATTAATACAATCTGATGCCCTAACCAATCTCAAGTTTCAAATATACATACAGATGCCCTTATATATCATATCAATCGGTCATAAACACATGATTTAAATTAGTGCATCACATTTCATAAAAGCTTATTTAGACATTTTATCAAACACTTGGTGAGCAATTTTAATAAACGCATATTTTGATGCATTTCTTTTTTGTTAAAACTTCAAAAATCATTACATCATTATGAATCTACACAAATTCCCTAATTTTACACATATTTACAAAAATACTAAGTTAGGGCATGTAAATGCACTAAACATGCAAACATTTAACCTGATGCAGCAACCACAACCACAACCACCACCACATATGCATTATTACAATATGATGCCCTAAATTGTAATTATGATGCTACAAATATACGAACAGATGAACTAATACATCAAACACATACAGATGCACTAATACAGATGCAACAACAACAAACACATATGCATTAATACAATATGAAGCCCTAACTTCTAATTCTGATGCTGTAAATACACACACATATATACCCTAAGATGTCATATCATTCAATATTAAACATATTTGATATGTTATGATATGATTCAGTTGCCATGATTTGTACGATTATGATTTCGATATGATTATTGATAAGGATTTAAAACGTACATTTTTAAGGGGTCATTTAAGCCCTTAATTGCCCACTTTTATATCTGTTACTGCTTAATTTCGTTCCTTTTCACTTTTTAGGTATCTTGGAAGCAAAATGCTGGAATGATACATATTTGGACGAAAAGGAGTGAATATATGAACAAAATGGCAAAGTCAATATCGAAAACACTCAAGCTGTTGAAATTGCACCTGACGGCGTCCCAATCAAAGGGCGACGCCGTCCCCTTATGCTAATTAAAATCTCTGACGGCTCAGTAGACTTTTTGCTAAAATACACTGACATGGCCAGCTTTGAAGAGGAAGGCTACTAAGACTTTTCATCTCAGATGGCCTAGACCGAATCGACGACGTCATGCTTAAAGACCTGATGATGTCACAACTACAACCGATCGCCCCAACGATTACTTAGCCAAGACAAAAACCCTAATGACGGGACCGACAATCCCAACCTATAAGGCAACGCCATCGCAAGTGTAAAATTATATATAGAAATCGAATTTTCAGAATTTTAAGAGATAGACTTGTGGAGTAAAAACCCTAAACGTTTGCAGTCCAACTTGGACAGTATCTTAGGGTTCTCAAACCCTATTTTACATCAAGATAAGTGTTGTACTTCATTGATTTCATTATGTCTTCTATTGAATGTGTGTATACTTGCGTGTTTAACATGTCCGGCTAAATTTCTTGTGTGTTTGCTTAGATCTATGAAACCTAGTTATTAATTATTGATTGGTTGTCTCTTATCTTAATTGTAAATGGCTTAGGAGTGCACTAGGCTATCGTTGTATTTAAATGCTTGAGTAATCTTTGTGAACCTTAGCTTATGAATCACTTAGCGGATCTCGTAGTCTAAACTTCCAAAGGTAACCTTAAAGTTAGTTTATGATTAATCTAGAGGATTTTGTAGACAACAACCTTAAGGTAGTCTCAAAGAGTTGGGGAAGAAAGCATATCCTACGACCTTAGAAAACACAACGCGTTAAGAATAAGGACGTGACAATTCAACCACCAATAAAAGATAACTAGGGAGTAATAGTATCTAGGTAAGCACATTTTTAATCATCATACGAGCACACATTAATAGACATAATACTACCCATAGTTTAGATAATTAGAATATTAGAGTAATCAGTAGAAGTACCACCCCCTAAATCCAAACCCTGAGATTTTACCCTTAGCTTTCTAAAAAATATAAAAAGATAAAAAAAGAATCTTCCTCAACCTCAACCTTAGCGTAGTACACTTCTTACTAGCATTCCTATTCCCTTAGAGAACGATATTAATACTCGAGGCTTACCCAATACTACACTACAACGATTAGGTTCATCAGCTTGTGTTGAAAAACTTGCTCGACGTAAAAGGAAGTTCCTTTGATTTAACGCCTTTGTACGCATTAAGTTTTGGCTCGGTCGGGGAATAGAATAGCTAGTTATTTCTATCTGAGGTTTCCTTGCTTGATTCCTATCAAGTAAGATTTTTTTCTCATTTTTAGCTTCCTCGTAGTCTTCCCCCTTCTTCGTGAAATTGTTCGTAGCCCCCATAACTTTTCATTATGGAAGGTGATAACCCTCCAAACAAAAATTCCCCATCAAATAAATACCCACCACTTGATCTAACTTTTGCCAACCAACTTCGAGCTCGTATTGTTAGTGAAATTGGAGAGCTTAAGAAATTGAATAGGATAATTGAAAGTGCACTTGAGAAAGCCCTTAAGGAATCCAATAGTACTTTATATAGTGATTCAACCATGTTTATGATTCGGAGGATGAAAGAGGATAAGGGGATTATAAGGTATTGGAAATTATGGAGGATAGTGAGGAGGAGGAACTTAGGGAGTATTTCGAGTCATACCCTAACGGAAAGGAGACCGCCTATTACTATAACGTAGTTAACTACCCGCGACCAGCTTTCGAGCCATGCATAAAGAGGGGTGACCCTAAAAATATTAAGATACCATGCATGATTGGGTACTTGTATAGGGATCACACTTATATAGACTATAGGGCACCCATGAACATAATGTCTAGGCTCTATAACAATTGGATCAAGAGTGAAAAGTTAAGACCTATGAGAGATCCCTTTTATCCTAGGGAAGTAAGTAACTATGTTGGAAGAGTTAGATGATTGTATGTCTTCGTAGGTAATTTCACATATAGGTGTGATTTCATGATCTTGGAAGATGTTAAAGGCATCATTGATGGATTCTTAGGAGATGTGATACTTGGGAGACCATTTATTGAGGAATCTATGATGGTTTATGATCAAGAGGAAGGAATAGCCAAGTTCTCAAATAAACCGATTGTGTTAAATATATAATGCCCTACAAAAATAAAAAGTTTGAGGGTATTGATGATTTAGATGTAGACAATATTTCACCTTTTGAAGTAGATTGGGAGAACAAGGTTTACTACACTGCTTGTTTAGAGTTAGGCCCTGAATATATTCGTGATGAAAGAAGAGTTAAAGAAATCGAATGGGCATCTAAGATAAGAGGAAAGTAGGAGCACGACTGAAGTCTAGCTGCAAGACTTATAAATAAAGAAAAGCGCTTCGTGGGAGGCAACCCATGCTTAATTATTTGCTTGTTTGTGTTTCATATATCTTTTCATTGTTGTATATTCTCATGTTTGAATTTGTGAAAATGCTTTATTTTATCTTTAAACTTGTCTTAATTACATATAAAGGTATTTTACAAAAAGGATAAGTGTAGGGAGGATTACACATGTTTTTAAAAGAATGTGAACATGAGAACTACGATTAGTGAAATTGATATGTATGTGTGTTTGTTAGTGTCAAATGCTTGTATCGAGTCATAATGGATGTTTTGCATGAATTTTTCTAGATTTTAAAGGTGTAATTTTTCCAGAAAAATGCAGTAGACCAGTTTCTGTCAAGATAACCTGACGGCGTTAGGATTAGAACCTGACGACGTCAGGAGGAACAGAAATAGCTTATATAATTCTTCTCGTTTTCTATGCTAATTATAAATTTTTGGAAATTCTCAGGTCTTAATTTTCCATAAAATCTGCAAATATCCATTCCACAAGCATTATATCCTAGTGTAGTTGAGTCATATATAGTTTTAACGCCTATTTTACGCAAAGGTTTTGTCTATTTTCTTAAAGTGTGCAGGTTTTATTTATCAAGAAGAAGAAACATAATATTGGATGAAGTTTTATCACGCATACATTCTTCTTGGAAAAAAAATTAACCACTACTTCACACAGGATCCTACCGAGCTAATCAGGGGAGTACTAGTTTCTTTTTCTTTTAATTACCTTCCGTTATTATAACTTTGATAATTTCGAAGAACATTCGGGAACTTAAAAACTATGTTTATCCTTGAATATTTGTCTTATCCTATTTCATTTGTGAAATAAGCTATGAGAAATATTTGTTAGGGCAATTTTAGCACCAAATTTAAAATTTTTCATGACATGTACGAGTGGGACTTTAGTCTTAATAAAGCGTCTCGTGGATAGGAATTATATGACTAGCACAAAAACCGTTTACCACTCAAATTTCACCCCAAAAATGTGAGGTTCGCCCCTAGATCTATAGGTTTTAAAGCATTCACCTTTAATGCTTCGAGAGTGTACCGGTAGTATAATAGATTCTAAAACTTGTTTTGTGATATATTCCGAGATCACTAGTGAGACTACACTTGTGTAGTTAGGAATAACTAAATGATAAGAGGCATTAGGATAACCCTTATTTGATACCCCAGATTATAATTACTTCTTCCACATCGGTTGAGTAATTACCCCACACCCCTTGGTGTACTCATCTTTAGTACACGATATACCCTAATTAACCACTCGAGCTATCCTTTCAAGGGTTCTCGTGATGTTTCGGTTTTCCGGAATATCAATGAAGAGCATTGTTTACAATCCACCCCCAAATGTACACACAAATCGCCTTAGCCTACCTTGTATGCACTCACCTTTAGTGAATTATTGTTATCATGCTAAACCATTAGTTCAATTATCTAGTTACTTGCATGGTTGCTAAGTCTATTCATATTATTTGTACACAGTTTTGGGATGAATGGGACTCATGGGTAAAGTAAAATTTTATGGAGTGACGGGAAAGAACGTTAAATTCAAATTCCCTTTATTTACATAATTAAATACTCCAAGTGTTGTCATCTTTTCAAATCGGGTCAAATTAGTGTTAAGAGTAATAAGAACTCAAGTGTAGGGATGCTCCTACAAAATCCCTTATATTTTGATGTTATCGTAGAGGATGGTAGAGTAAAATTGTATGCAAAAAAAAAAAAAAAAAAAAAAAATGTAAAAAAATAGTGTGAAAAAATGAAAATGAAAAAAATAAAAAACATACGGGCTACCATCCTACATCTATCTTTATATTTATGTTTGTTTATCTAGAGTTTAGTGAGTTGAGTCTTGGCTTAGCAACGCCATTCTTTTCATGCTTGTAACATAAGATTTTTGACTTGCCACCACTAAATCGCCTATCCAACCAAACCCTTTGTTTCCCTAATGAAGCTTAACATTACAACCCTTTAAAGACCTTTAGATAGTTGTTCCTAGGTGCTTACCCAAAGCGGTAGTTTGATCTAGTCTCAAGCCTATGGTAATCTATATACTATGACCAGGTAATGAGTGTTTATCTTCCATTTCCATTTACTATATTTCATATACACCCGAGAGATAAGAGAATCCAGACACCCCTTGTGAGGTGCTAGTATATAATTTCCGTGCTTGTTATGACTATTGCGTTTATTTTACTTGTTGTGAATTATGTTAAACCAATGCTTCATGCCCCCTAACTTATAAATTGATTGGTCATATTTGCTTGAGGACAAGCAAATACCAAGTGTAGGGATATTTGATAAGGATTTAAAACGTATATTTTTAAGGGGTCATTTAAGCACTTAATTGCCCACTTTTATATCCGTTACTACTTAATTTCGTTCATTTTCACTTTTTAGGTCTCTTGAAAGTAAAATGCTGGAATGATGCATATTTGGACGAAAAGGAGTGAATATATGAAGAAAATGGCAAAGTCAAGATCAAAGACACTCAAGCTACTGAAATTGCACCTGACGGTGTCCCAATTAAAGGGCTTACCGCCCCTTATGCTAATTAAAATCTCTCGACCGCTTCAGTAGACTTTGCTAAAATACACCGTGACGGCATCGCTTTGAAGAGAAGGGCGTCACTAAGACTTTTCATCCCGTGACGCCTAGATCCGAATCGACGACGTGCCATGCTTAAACGCCGACGGCGTCACAACTAAATGTGACGCCGTCCTACTCGATTACTTAGCCAAGACAAAACCCTAATGACGGCGACCGACGGTATGTCCTACCTATATAAGGCTTACGGCTCAAGTGTAAAATTATATATAGAAATCGAATTTTCAGAATTTTAAAAGGTAGGCTTGTGGAGTAAAACCCTAAACGCTTGTAGTCCAACTTGACAAGTATCTTTAGGTTCTCAAACCCTATTTTACATCAAGATAAGTGTTTTACTTCATTGATTTCATTATGTCTTCGATTGAATGTGTATATGCTTGCGTGTTTAACATGTCCGGCTAAATTTCTTGTGTGTTTGCTTAGATCTATGAAACCTAGTTATTAATTATTGATTGGTTGTCTCTTATCTTAATTGTAAATGGCTTAGGAGTGCACTAGGCTATCGTTGTGTTTAAATGCTTGAGTAATCTTTGTGAACCTTAGCTTATGAATCACTTAGCGGATCTCGTAGTCTAAACATCCAAAGGTAACCTTAAAGTTAGTTTATGATTAATCTAGAGAATTTCGTAGACACCAACCTTAAGGTAGTCTCAAAGAGTTAGGGAAGAAAGCATACCCTACGACCTTAGAAAACACAACGCGTTAAGAATAAGGACGTGACAATTCAACCACCAATAAAAGATAACTAGGGAGTAATAGTATCTAGGTAAGCACATTTTTAATCATCATACGTGAACACATCAATAGACATAAGACTACCCATAGTTTAGATAATTAGAATAGTAGAGTAATCGGTAGAAGTACCACCCCCAAAATCCAAACCCCGAGATTTTACCCTTAGCTTTCTAAAAAATATAAAAAGATAAAAAAATAATCTTCCTCAACCTCAACCTTAGCGTGGTACACTTCTTACTAGCATTCCTATTCCTCTAGAGAACGATATCAATACTCGAGGCTTACCCAATACTATACTACAACGATTAGGTTCACTGCCTAGGGTGTTGAAAAATTTGCTCACTAAAGAAAGTTCCTTTGACTCAATCAACGCCTTTGTGCGCATCAATTATAATTTGTATGTTCTGCCCCTTTTGTTACGAGCCAACTAGTCATGGAGATACCATGATCATGTCATTGATGGCACCAATGGCATGACACTATCTAGGGCGGTGTGATTAGTCCATGGCGTCCTCATTATGATTTTATTTTATTTGTACGATTATGAGAATTTGTGGCGCCTTATTTGCATGTGTATACCTGCCTTGCGAACATGGTACATATTGCCTTATGTATGTTCGGGGGGTGTATGGATGCATCCTAGGCTTATGATTTGATTTGATATGATTTGTATGGATTTGGCGTTTGGGTTGTGCGTGCCTTGCACCCCCTCTCGCACTTTGGTACTTGTGAGGTCTCCCATCCCTGGACCCTTATGTATGTAGTGTCCTTCATTTGGCATATTGGACGAATAGGATTATTTGCTTGTGGGCATCCTTTCATTATGATTCACTTTGATTATGCTATTCGTATGTATGATGTGTCCTTCATATGGCATGTTGGACATCACTTTCCTTTATGTTTCATGATGTTTTCTCATTATGATCTCCTTCGTATGCTCATGATATCTCACTTACTCTGATTTGTTACCTTATGATTCTGTTCATATGATTCGTATGCTATACCTTGGTTCAGTTACTCATTCCCTCATAATCCTTATCTAGTCCATCCAACAACTATGTGGTATTATTGTCATTTAATTTTTTGATGCTTTCATTCCATACATTGTGAATACCAAACTTATGTTATCAGACTTTTACTTCATATGTTTATAATGCTATGACATGAGTATGTGATTCTCTTGTTTATTATGTTGATGTATGACTACGTGATTTGCCTACTCTCCATGCTGATATGTGATTACCTGAATTATCTGTTGCCATGCTAGTATGAAATTATCCGGTTACCATGTTAAGATGTGCTTATGTGATTTGTCTATATGCCATACTTGTATGTAAATATGTGGCTTAGCGGCTTTTGGTGATGTTCTTAAATAATTACTTCTTAAGTTATAATTATCATTTAATGTGCTATCTGCATTATTGATCCGCCATGATTACATTTATACACATGATACCTTGTCGCATTTAAATTGATCTAACTTATGTTGTGTGGCTGCCATGCTCTATCCTTGTCTAATATCACATATGTTACTGCTTGTTATGTTGGATGTCAACTTGTCTATTGTCGATTATCTGAATTTAATGATTGTCATACTTGAGTAATATCATGTTGTGCTAATTGGAGAATTCAACTTAGGATATATGTATTTTATTATATGATTTGCTTGTTATGTTTCCATAAGATTTGGGTGTTGCTTGATTAAGATGCCGCTTACTATCTCCTATGTGATTATGTTTAAACCCTTGAATGCTTTGAAGATTAGTATGTATTTTTATGTGTGTGAGGATGTACTATTTTGCTATGGGCTTTCGTTGATTATGTTCTTGGTGGATGTATGTTATGATGTGTTTCTGCAAGTTACTCATTGACTCATTCCTTCGTCCTTCGCTACGATAATACCTTTTGATTCGCTTCGCATCTTTGTTATATTTAGCTTTTGGTTTCACATATCTGTTCACTGAGCTTTGTAAGTTCAGCCGTATTTTCTTTTCCATGCGGCAGGTACCATGTGGGATGCAAGGCTTTGATTTGGGCTGAGAGTAGAAGCATTTGAGTGGACCGACCCTAGTTACCTTATCATTTTGGACTCATTTTGACGAGAATTTGTTTTGATATTTCATTTCTTTTAAATATGTTGGATTTATGTAATTCCTTCTAAAGTCATTTGTTTATATAACTTGATATTTTATTTTATAAGACTTCCGCTTGCGTTTATATGCTTTGTATGACACCATAATGTGATATTTTGACCCGTGTAGGGTTGGGGTGTTACATTAGCACAGCGAAATAAATAATGTAATTGAAATAGTAGTTGAGTGTTATTTTCCTCCGAAAAAATATAAAAAGGGGTCACGAGTACTCACCTTGAAGCAGATGAATAAAGTGCACAAGTCCAAGCAAATAATTTTAAGAAATCAACGCACACCCAATAACAATGATCAACTTACAGCTCCTTCAACCAATGTACAAATGATTTTGCAACTAATTAT
>OU343217.1:2574112-2743757 GCA_910596185.1 Chrysanthemum makinoi | reverse complement strand
GATTAATAAACTAAATGGTTGGTGGTTATGTTTGAATAAAACATGTATAATGTACGATGGATTAAAAAAAATGTGTATGTGTGCTCGATTAGTTGGTTAATTGATTGACAAAAATAAAAGAAATGAAACAAGAAAGTATGATGGTTGTTTTTAGTTGTTTTTTCAACTTTATTTACACCGATTCTGTTCATTTATATATCATTTATTGAAATTTATGTGTAATGTATCAATATTGATGAGGGATTATGTATCGATACAGTTTGTTTTTTGGGAACTACTCCGTAGTATGCAACAAGAAATTTCATACTTATTGTTTGATAATATAAAGTGGTACTAGATGCTTCATGTGTGACCTCTAATACTTTTTCCGTTTCATGGGATTTATGTCAACGAAATTGACATGAAAGTTCATTTGCTTTATATGTAAAAGAACTAAGTGATCAATTTTTCGAACCTATTAAAGATGGTATTGATTTCAAGAGTGTTAAATTTCTGAACTGATTCTCTTTAAAGATAATCATAGTAGTTTTATTGTTTCGAATGTTTTTTTTTTTATATCATTACTTTATGGGGGAACAAAATAGAGTGTTCGAAGCATTTTAGTTGAAATCTTATAGTGGTATTAGTTTGTGTAACTAGTAACGGTTTTATGACGGAATATTGGGATTAATTTCGTTCATGGAGAGTGTGATATTTTTTAGATGTTATTTGGACTCCAAAATACTTGTTGTCACAGCTGTGTTGTTGCGAGAACATGTGTTGTGCTCATAGTAAACGGAGGAGTTTTGTGTAGCTAAGACATTAAACTTGAGGTTTGAAAATTTGAGCTTAAATAGGTGGACCGTTTGGTCACAGTTTTTACTTTGGTACAACAATTCGTTTTGGACATGTTTGATGTTATAACCATGTAGTCGTGAAGAAAACAAAATGTGTTGTTCGCATAGTAAACAAATGAGTTTTGCACCCAATATTTTTTCATTGATAAAATTAACATCTTAAAGATATTTTCGAAAATAAAATAAAATCATTTGATTGCAGTGTGTAATTCAGTACAACACTAAGTGTTTTAGTTTTTTCTTGTGCTGAAATTTGGGTTGTTTGGATGCATTCATTTGAGTTGTTTGGTACAACATTTATTGGTTGTTATAATACAAAATTATGTGATATTTTGTACAACGTTTAATGCAAAATTGTTTGTTTCACTTGGTGCAAAATATTCTGGCAAAGTAGTGCCTATTTAAAGTTGTTTGGTGCGGTTTTGTGCAACTAATTTTGTAACATGAGAATAGACAAGTCGCTCGATTTTGTATCGAGTATTGAAAATTTGGATGTTTCAAATATTCTGTTATGAATATTGTTGCAAATAATCAAACTACTTGTTATTCTAAAAAGATGAATAATCGTCAAGACGTGTTATAACTCATATTGCTAATAATCGAACGGTTTGTCATATGTAAGAAATGACTATGTGTTGAATATAACCGTGTAGGACATTGTGAAATGTCAAGAAAGAATACACATATAGATGACAACGAATTACGTTGGTTTACGTAACCAACTTGAACGGTGTGATTGTCATCCAATGTGAGTTATTGACCATTCGCTAAGTTGGACATATTTTGATTGTTTAAAAATGATTACACATTGATTTTATGTGATTATAATCACATAATAAATTGTGATAATCATATAATGATAAGAGATTAAATGTGATTATATATATAATCACAAATGAATTGGAATGACATGTTATAAGTGTATGACTTATACATATAACTTAGGGATCATCCTTAAACATGTGTGGTTTAAGGTGGTTATTTGTGTAAAAGAAGAATGTTAGTAGATGAAGCTATGAGTAATCAGAATGATGCATCTTCTGTCATGCGCTTGATTCCTTGGTCTATAGCATACTAGATTTGGAATCTCTTAATTATGATATGGAAACTAATTAACATAAGACATTCAAAAAGTGTTCATACACTAGTATGAAACTTGTAAAGTGACAAATTACTAATGATCTTAATGTCATATCCATGTGAGAAAATTCTTATAAATAAGATTAATACTTTGAAAGATAGAACCTTTTTACAAAATTCTTGTGATAAATTCCATGTGGGGGATTCCGGCCTAACTAGAGTTCAAAACGACATCAACAAACATGAAGTTCTTGCCTAGTTGGAATACTCAAGAATTACCTGGAGCATGATATATTTGGAATTGAACGAAACTCACACTTGTATAGACAAATTATGTCGATACGACAACTACTCTCAGCGTGAGTTATCCTATTGACAATGTGAAGTCATAGAATAACATTACGGATCCACTTACGAAAAGCTAAATGTGAGAGTTAGTTAGCAAGTCGTGAAGAGGAATGTGACTAAAGCCCTTGAAAAGTTTATAAGGAAAACCTAACCCAACTGACTGGAGATCCCAAGATCTGGGTTCAATAGGACAACCTACTTGCATAAACTGAGGTCACTGTGGGGGAGTAATAATCTCCACATTTATTTAAGGGAGTTAGCAAACTTCCTAGTCCATTCCTATAACATTGACAATATGAGGTTAAGCATATGGCTTTTAATGATTAATCGAGAATCACCTATGTGAGAGAAAGTGGGGTGCATCTAAGGGAATTATGGGCATAATTCTTAACGACTCACAGCGAGAAAGCAGGCTAATGTTCATGACCATAACGAACATACCTATGGGAACCAAAGAGTGTCAAGGAGATATTTGTGTGAATATATATTGTCGTCTCCACAAATAGCAGACAGTTCAAAGACATCAAGTTCTACTGGCTGCTATGAGGCTAAGTATATTTCACGAGGGAAGGTTCAAAGGGTAACAACTAGCTATCCAATGCAAATATCAACTGCAAAACTCTATTACAACATCGAGTCGTTGAAATTTGTTTCCCTTCATCAATTTCATTCATGTGGGGGATTGTTGGATAATTTGGTAAAATTAAGTTAATTACGTAGTGTTTGGTACGGCGTAATGGAAAAGATCATTACGACGAAATAAAAAAAATTATGTTTGTTTACAATTTTTAATTGCAATGACTCGTTACATGTAACCACTCATTACATTGAAAACCACCATTTCCATTCATTAGGGGTCCCTTGTTTTTTTCCATTACACCTTTTAATGGAATCATAATTACATAAAAGCCCTTTATTAACAACCAACCAAACAAAAAAATATATATAGTTAAAGGCTATTTTAGTCTTTTTAATATTGATTTCATTCCAATCTATGATAATAACCAAACATAATTATAACCGTAATACGTCATTGCATTACTTCATTTATCCATTACGACATTTATTCCATTCCGTCGCTACTTCATTCCATCATACTAAACAGACCCTTAATAAGGTTAATTAATCCGACCGTTATCCTTCTCCTACTATATATATAGTGAGTGATATCCTCACATATAAAAAAAACACCCGAAAATACACTCATTCCTCTCCTTTGTGTTACCGTTCATATATTTCTTGTGTATTCGCTTCGTAATAGAGGGAAGACACGATTTAGGTTCGCCTTGATAACCCGTTTGTGCTAACGGAGTTATCCGTTGTTGTTCTATCCTGGGAGATAGACGTTCACGATTCTCAAGCACCGTGGAGAGGACGAATCTGTCTTATGGAAACTGTGAGCATCACAGGCCTCAACATTTTCCTTATTTGTGTTTTTGAATCTCAACGATCAAAAGATTTACGGTATCGTTTCTACACTTCATGTTTTATATTATTGTTTATTTATCTCTAATAGCAATTCACGTACTATATATAACACAAACATACCCTAAATATTAGTTTCCGTGTTAAAAATAAAACCGTGCACCTCTCTAGAGCTCGCCCTATTTTCAGGATTATAGTAGGGGTTGATTCCAATGTCTTCCAGTGTCTTCCAATCCCAATCGACCAGAAAATGAGGTGCAAGTAAGTTGTGAATAGGAACCAAGATTACTAAGCATTCATTTTTTTTCCTATGTTTCGATACAACACAAATATGAAACTTTATTATTTGAAGGAAAAGAGGTACTGACATTGATATAATAGCCAGCAAATATGAGATTATTTGTTTGCTCTATCAGGTTAGAGTGATATAAAGAAAAAGTAATTTTAGAAAAAAAGTGTTTCATGTCTGCCCCTCCCGACCCCGTATCAAAAATATTACCCGGTATCACACCAACATTTTAAATAAGACAATCTTAATTATAAGAGGAGAGTTATTTTACGTACCAAATTTTTTTTACTCATTTCCACCATCCATCTAAAAAGAAGTCAATAGCTGAGATTAAAAACATTTTATTTTTTCACATATTTTTTATAATTTAAATATCTCTTAAACCGCTAATCGTTAAGCGAAAATAATTACACCATCGCGAAGAGCATTTAATTATCTTTCTATAGACGGACACTTTGATATAAAAAGAAAAAAAGTCGTTTTTTCACGTTTTTCGTCGTTTTTCTCGTTTTTTTTTTTAACTGGAATTTGCATGAAAAAATTATATGTGATAAAACACTAATTTGAATATCACATGCGATATTAGTATTATATCATATATGATAAATCACATATGATATCTATAACATATATGATTTAATACTAATATTATATGTGATATTAGTGTTAAATCATATATGATATACATGTGATATTAGTGTTAAATCATATATGATATACATATCATATTTGATTTAACACTAATATCACATGTGATATTCAAATTAGTGTTTTATCACATATGATATATTTCATGTAAATTTCAGTAACGTAAAAAAAAAACGAAAAAAACTCTAAAAAAACGTGAAAAACACAAAAAACAACTATCGCAAGTATATCAAAGTGCTTACCCATAGAAAGATAATTAAATGATTGTTGTAATGGTATTTTTTTCGCTTAACGATTAATGGTTTGAAAGACATTTATATTTATAAAAAAAAAATAATGAAAATGGGTTTTTGAATTATTGAGATTAATCTCATCCATTAGATCTAATAAAGGTTGAGGAAAAATGGAGGGTGAAGATTGATTATGTAAGGGTGAAAGCTAAAGATACGCAACATAGTTTTTCAAAACAGACGATGTACGCAATGAACTTTGAAAATTACCATTGTACGCAAAGTACTTTCAAATTTGGAACAATGTACGTAATATGACTGGGAACTAGTAGGTTAGCAGGTCACAAAGTTTGAAAATTGGCAGAAATGATCCCTGTGGCTTGCGTTGACTTTCACCGGTCATCCCTTAACTTTTTTTTCAGTTACAAAAGTTACAATAATGGTCCTTATGGTTATTGACTTTCAGATTTAGTCCGTTTTTCTACTTTTTCACCCGTTTTTCTTACATTTTGTCTGTTTTCTTACGTTTTTGTTTGTTTTTGTACTATTTCAACATATTGAAAAACAAATCAAAAAGAAAAAAAATTTGAAAAAATTTCCAAAAAAAATTGGAATTTTTTCGGAAATTTGAAAAAAAAAAATCCAAAAAAAATTTGAAAAAAAAATTTGAAAAATTTCCGAAAAAATTTGAAAAAAATTCCAAATTTTTTTGTAAATACTTTTCAAAAAAAAAGTAATTTTTTTTACTAAATTGTTTTTTAATTCTTTTACAAAATAATTTTTTCAAATTTAGAAATATTGAAAAAATTATTTTGTAAAAAAAAGAATGGAAAAAATTCCAATTTTTTTTTTAAATACTTTTAAAAAAGAAATTGAATTTTTTTCTAAATTGTTCGAAATTCTTTTACAAAATATTTTTTTTCCATTTTTGTTTCAAAAATTTTTTTGGAATTTTTTTTCAAATTTTGAAAAAATTCCAATTTTCCTTTGGAAATTTTTTTTTTCAAAATTTTTCAAATTTTTTTCTTTTTGAAAAAAATTTTCAAAATTTTTAATATGTTGAAATAGTACAAAAACGTAAGAAAAACAGACAAAATATAAGAAAAACGGACAAAATGTAAAAAAAAAAAGGACAAAAACGGGCAAAAACGAATAAAAATAGACAAATCGTAAAAAAGTTGAGAAAAACGAACAAAAATCTAAAAAAAATGGTAAGAAAACGGAAAAAACCGATAAAAATGTTAGAAAAACGGACAAAACGTAAGAAAAATGGAAAAAAACGGATAAAATCGTAAGAGAACGGGTGAAAAAGTATAAAAACGGACTAAATCTGAAAGTTAATAACCATAAGGACCATTACTGTAACTTTTTTAACTGAAAAAAAAAGTTAAGAGTTGACCGGTGAAAGTCAACGCAAGTCACAAGGACCATTTCTGCCAATTTTCAAACTTTGTGACCTGGTAACCTACTAGTTCAGGTCATATTATGTACATCGTTCCAAATTTGAAAGTATTTTGCGTACAATGGTAATTTTCAAAGTTCATTGCATACATCGTATATTTTAAAAAACTATGTTGCGTATCTTTAGCTTTCACCCATTATGTAAATAACTTTTTGTCGATCTTAAATCTGTGTTAAAAGGATAATACTAGAATATAGATTTAGTCAACAGTTTGTTGTAACTCACCGTAGGATTAGTCAATTATATTTAACTAACTTTTTAACTACTACTTGTAACTAATGGCTATATAACCGAGGCCATCATAGCATTCAATATGCAATTGAAAACCTCCATTCTCAATTCAAGTCTCTGCTCTTATTGGATTTTTCTAAAAGCAGCCCTTAGGGATTTTGATAACAACTAATTTCCATGAAAATCTCTTGAAAATAAAGACAAAGCATACTTTTTCAACACTACCAAATCTCCCACCCTTATATTCCTTATGGCACCATTCCCTTCCTTTTTTATCCTTTTTCTACTCAAACAAAAGTTACTCCATAGTCAGATCTATATTAGTATATGTTTGATTTAATGTTGAACTGTTATTATATCCTCTCTTCAAGGTTTCTTCTCCAGCTTTTTCTGTAAATAGTCTTTTGTCACATTTAATATACTTTTTAGTGTTTACATGGTATCATTGCACCATCATGTACACGCGACTTTGCTTTTAGTCAACTGATATATCGGTAAGATGAACAATAAGATACCTTCATTTAAAGTCGACTATAAAAATTGAAACAAATCTATTCACAACAAAATGTGCTTCAAAACAAGACATGCCATAGAAAATGTTAGTCTACCCTCTTAACTCTCTGTTGCATCACGAAAATACCTCCTGTAAGATAACATGTTGTTTTGTATGTTGGTGTAATAGTACATAAAAAAAAATTAAACTACGTTTATTTAATCATTTTATGAGTATATATTTGCTTGATTGTTGGAGTCGATAATGATTTTTTTTCACTACTATTATCATATGTTTCTTAGTTGTTCTGAGACAATAATGTTTGACTTGAACACGCCTCCTGATGATGAAGATGGTGGAACTCTAGTTCACCAAACTATAGATAATGAACCTTTCATTGGTCAAACCTTTTCGACTTTGGAAGAGGCACACATTTTTTATCAGATGTATGCTATTCAACATGGCATTATGCTTGGTAGAGACCGTTAGGACAAAGAATTAACAAGTCAGTAAGGCGTGATATTTGTTGTCACCGTCTTTGGAAACCCACAAAAAAAATCCTGTCGTTTCCATAAATCGTAGAAATAGGGATTCAATAAAATGTTGGTGCAAAGTTCATATGCGATTAACTCTAAAAAAGAGCTTTGATATATTCTCCGAAGAATGGCATGTTACAAAGTTCATCAAGGATCATAATCATGAGCTGTTATCACTGAAATGCGTTTTCCTCCTGCTAATTGAATTATCACTCCAGAAGACGAGTTAGAAATCTTGCTATATAAAGAGGTTGGACTTGATGTTCGGGAAATTATTTGGGTAATGGAATTAAAGAAAAATGTGAAACATGGGGATCTTTCATTCCTTGACAAGGATATTCATAATTTATTTACTAAAGTGAGGAGACTACTAGGAGGCAGTGATTCAATGAATCTTATAGAGTATATGAGATCTTTAAAGCAAAAGATGTCAAGTTTCATTATGCATACACCGTGGATGAAGAGAGAAGACTTGAAAACATATTTTGGTGTCATCCAGAGAGTTTTGATTGGTATCAAAAGTATGGCGATGTAGTTGTATTTGATACCACCTACAAGGTCAATGTGTACGACATGCCTTGTGTACTATTTGTTGGTGTCAACAATCATGGTAAGATCGTTTTATTTGGAAGTGCACTTCTTCGTAATGAGACTGTACATACCTTTAGATGGTTAATGAAGGTAATTATTAAAATATACATACAGTACTTTTCGATATTTAGTTCCCAACTTTATTCTTCTTTTTTTTTTTTAAATGCAGACCTTTGTTACTATAATGAAAAAAACCATCTAAAACAATTATAACGGATCAAGATCCAGGGATGTTACAAGCAATATCTATTGAAATGCCAACAACAAAACATAGCTTTTGTATATGGCATATTACTTCAAAATTCAGTTGTTGGTTTTCGGCTCTTTTACATACCGAGTACCAAAGTTGGTGTGGTGACTTTTATACGCTTTATAGAATGACTTCTGCTAAAGAGTTTGAGCATAATTGGCCAATTTTAGTCGCAAAGTATAATTTGCAAAATAATAATCATGTACAAGGTTTGTATGAAATTAGGATGTCTTGGGCTCCATGTTATCTCCGCAATTATTTTTTTGGAGGGATGGCATCAACTAGTAGATGAGAAAGTATAAACGCCTTCATTAAGTGATTTATTTCCTCTCGTACGAGTTTAAAGGACTTTTTTAGGCAGGTATAATTTTACCTTTAACATTATTTTTAATATAATATATATACATATGATCTATCATGCGAGTTTTAATTCACTTTTTAGGTGGATCTCGCTATCGAAGAAATTAAAAAAGCAGAAGCGCATAACAATATGTTATCGAAAGTTAGACATCCATCTTTAAAGACAAAATCTTTGTTCGATGAACAAGCTTTTGAAGTTCTTACACCGTTTGCTTTCAAAAAGTTTCAGGAAGAATTCGAAAGAGCAAGTCGGTATTTGTTAGTTCACGTTGATGGTGATGAGTTTATAATTAGATAGTTTGATGGAGAAAATAAAAATCACAAGGTGTTTTGGGATGGAGATATAATCATGTGTAGTTGCAAGAACTTTGAATTTTGGGGGATACTTTGTCGTCATATATTTCAGGTACTTCTCCACAAAGATTGTTTCAAGATACCCTTGGTTTACTTGCCTTTACGTTGGTGTTCAGATAACTTACAAAGGAGTACAAAGAAAAATGAAGTATCAATGGATGAGACATCGATAAACCATGAATATATTCTCCTGGACGACATATCAGACCCTCAAAATGATATTCTGATTGGTTGATGTTGGTTCGCACACTTCTCGCAATTTATTTGGTTCTGAAAAGAACCTCACCCGTCAACAATATAGGTATATAAATTTAATTGTAATTTGTTTCTTCCATTTTTTTTAAGGTTTTACTATAATAATCACGTCACTTTTAATAAAATTAATTGCATTTTAAAACAATGCAAACTACGTTCGATTTTTTCTTTATTCTGTTTGATATTTGATCAGTACAAAATGGTGCAAACTGTATAAAAAGGTGTCACTGATAACATCAAATAATCTTGACTTTTAAGTGTCAATTTTCCCCGTTTATGCTCATATTTTGTGTCATTTACATGGATATATACTCTTATTCCTTTATATTTAGTTTCCAGGTAATATATGAGAATTGAAGCTTAGAGACGCGGATTTGGAGATTTTCTAAATGGTTTTACCTTAGTATGCTATCTTTGAAGAAGCTACGGCATAACTCATATTCTCAATTACGCCGTAGCTGGGATTTCGTTACAGAGACCAAATCAACTACAGTTACGGCGTAACTCTCAACTTAAGTTACGTTGCAACCATCTAGGTCATGGAGAATTTCGCGCCTCCGTCAACTACGTCGTAACCTCCTAACATGCATTATGACGTAACCAGTACTACGAGACTTCTGTTTAAAAGGTATTTAAGTTACGGCGTAACTCTAAACAAAATTACGGCAGAGCTATAACTACGACGTAACTATTCCTTAGGTTACGCCATAATCACCACTACGAGAGTTCTGTTTAGAGGATAATTAAGTTACGACGTAACTCTCAACTTAAGTTACACCGTAAATATGATCGGGACTATAAATACAAACCCTAAAATTTGCATTTGACATCATTCACTCACAACACAAAGTCAAAGAACGTGAAGAGGGTTCCAAGGTCAGATCATACGGAGCCATCTCCATGGGAGGAATCACACCATATTGATAAGCTTTAGCGATTACTACTACTTTACACTTTAATTCATGTCTTTATTAATCATGTTATACATTGAATTGATTTTGTCTTTTAATATGATCGGCTAAGCACCTTTGTGCTAGCCTAGTTATGAATCCTTGATTGTATTGTTCATGTTTTCATTCTTCAATTATTGTTTCTAGTGTATACATGCATAGTTCGTTGGTAGTCACCCTAGCTTCGATAGTTTAGAGTTGTGGTCGTATTTATTTACTTAGGAGAATTGACCAAAAGACCTTAAGTAATTAGGTAGAGAGGCTTGGTAAGAATTGGCCAAAAGACTATCAAATCCCTCTTGTGCAAATTGACCAAAGGATCACCGATTGGAAGAATGAACTTAAGAAGTTAGGGATGTGTGTCTAAGATGCTAGAGCCCGGGCACACCTTATTTCGAATCTTGCATGTAGGGTACTTAATGACTTGGCTTAGTTTGCTTGAGACCCTCGACTCCCCAAAAGTTAGGCCTTTGACGTCGGGTAGGAACCTTTGTTTATAGGTTATGACGAATTGACCAAATGTTGTCATAGCGACTTAAACCCCCACTTAAATCAATAGGAAGTAATTAGAAAACATAGACATTACATGATAGGATGAATAATTAGGTTAGCAAATGATAAGGTTTTAAAATGTACCTTTTTGAGGGGTCATTTAAGCCCTTATTTGATCACTTTTGTATCCGTTATTACTTAATAACGTTCCTTTTCACTTTTTAGGTCTCTTGAAGGCAAGTTGCTGTAATGGCACTTATTTGGAAAAAGGCGAATATATGAAAAAATGGCCAAAGTCAAGAATCAAGGCACCCAAAGGCTGCGAATGACAAGGTGACGGCGTCCGCGGCTTATACGTGGCGCCGTCCGGTTTATTGACGGGACGAAGCCAAAACTCTTATTTTCAAGTGGCGGCGTCAAGTTATAAAGAGTAGGCCGTCGCAACTCGAGGCGGCCTAGATTCAATCGAGGCGCCCGGAAGCGTAGAGGATGGCGTCACGGCACAAGGTGGCGAGCCGCAAGTCTAACGTGGCCAAGATGAAACCCTAATGACGAAATCGGCGGCATCACAAAACATAAGGTGACGCCGTCGCATATGTAATCTTATATATAGAATCCGAATTTTTCAGTATTAGTGTGTAGTCTTTTGGAGTAAAAACCTAAACCGAACCAAGCGATCCATTGACCAAGCGGCCGGTGGAAAACTTAGTGATCTCACCGCGGAAGAATCATGGGGTATAATAGAGGACCTTGCTCTCTATGACAAGGAAAGTTGGAATGACCCCCGTGAGTTGCCCAAAACCGTTAAGGCAATCTCCTCGCCTCCTATTGACTCACAATCTTCGACCGTGGATGATCGAACTTGAAGATCAAGTTAAATTCTAATGAGTTCCCGAAAACCCTAAGTCTTCAAGCCATGTGAACAAAGTTTCTTCCTCGCGTGAGCGTTTATGATCCTCATAACAGCGCACTTGCACCCGATCCCGAACATGCTTCCGTTGACTCGCATCTCGCGTATTAATGGAACGGGAGGAAGATTCCCTACAATAACCGGACCTAGGAATTTCAATGAAACCCGAGAAGCATGGAAGGGCAAGCCCGACTTCTATTGGGAACAAACCAAGGAATTCACTTAGAATGATTTTTCATGGCCCCCATCCCACGGTCCTAACAAACAAAACATCGAAGGGATGTTGCAAAACCTAGTTGCAACCTAAGAAGCCCAAATAGCTAAGCTCTCGGACCGCTTTAACCAACAACAAGCCGAAATGGATAGGAAGATAGACAACCTTTTGAAAGACATGACCAATAGTGATAGGAAGGTTAATGCTATCTCAAATCCCGAGCCTTCCGGTGTTGAGATTAAGGACCCAAGTAAGTTAGCTAAACATGTCCAATTTGTCAATACCATCGCCTTAGTGAAACCTAATAGAACCAATGATGAAGAGGACCATACAAGTGGGACTAATGAAACAACCGAGGAAGTAGATGAAGTAGACAATGACTATTTCAATAAGTTTCCTACGGAAGAAGAACTATATCGCCACCCTCACTTGATGCGTGACCTCCGTCACGTGTATGTTAGGAAAAGCCCTAGAATCAAGTTTGGGAACCCTTGGAATCTTAACATACCATGTTGCATAGGGCACCTTTTCGTGGCAAAGGCATACATTGACCGCAAATCCCCAATCAACATAATAACTAGCACCTACTACAATTGGGTAGTGAAGAAGCCGATTCCAACTAGGCAAGACCCGATGATCCCGTGTTAGTTGCAATTTTCTTGGTAGAGTTAAGGGATTGCCCGTTTATGTGGTTAGTTTCATGTTTCCTACGGACTTCATAATTGTGGATGATATTACGATATAGACCCTAGCTTGTCCACGTTATTCTAGGAAAATCTTTCATAGAAAACACCGCTGATGACTTCGATCCTTCATTAGGAATAGTGTGATTCAAGGATGAGAATGGCGACATAGCTTACAAATGTCGTTCAAGATTGAGAAATTCTCACCACTCTCTAATGATGAAAAGGAACTTAAACTATCGGTCTATTATAGGAATGAGGAGGATAAAGAAAAAGGATTAGATTATGTTATGGCTAAGATTTTCGGATTCTATAAGGATTTCTTGAACCTAGGACCGAAATATAGGACCGAATGGGGAGAAGGCGAACTCTTAGAGAGGTGCATCATAGGGCACTTCTACAACATGGAATCCCCTAATAGAGACCGTCATGAGGAAGGAGATGGCGGTTAATGAAGTCCGCGTGAGGAACACGACTACGAGTCTAGCTACAAGACTCTTAAATAAAGAAAAGCGCTTCGTGGGAGGCAACCCATGCTTAATTGTTTGCTTGTTAGTGTCATGTATCTTTTATTAATTGTTTACTCCCATGTTTAAATTTGTAAAAATGTTTTATTTTGTTTTTAACCTCGTCTTAATTGCATATAAAGGTATTTTATATAAAGGATAAATGTAGGGAGGATTACACACGTTTTCAAGAGAAACGTAAACATGAGAATAACAATTCATTAAAAGATATATTTGTGTGTTTGTTCGAATTAAATGCTTGTATCGAGTCATAATGGATGTTTTGCAAATTTTTCCGATTCTAAAGATGTAAATTTTCGAAATTTTTTCAAAAATGAGACCGATTTTGTCGGGATAACTTGGGCGTCGAGGATTGTAACTGGCACGTCGAGAAGGAGTAAAACATCAAATTACTTTTTTCTCGTTTTCTGAGCTACTTATAAAATTTTGGAATTTTCTAGGTCTTAATTCTCGAAATTCGTAAACATCCATTCCACAAGTATTATATCTCTAGTTTAGTAGAGTCTTATATATATTATTACACATAGATTTCTGTGAAGGTTTAGTTTGTTTTCTTCAAATGTGCGAGTTTCATTTATCAAGAAGAAACAAAAGATTGGAAGGAGCTTTTCATGCACACATTCTTCTTGGAAAGGATTTAACCACTATTTCACTACGGATCCTACCGAGCTAATCAGGGGAGTACTAATTTCTTTCGTTTTTAATTACCTTCCATTATCATAACTTTGATACTTTTCGGGGAACATTGGGGACAATGTTCGTTTATTGTGAGGGAGGAAAACAAAGAGAACTTTGAAACTATGCTTATCCTTGAATATTTGCTTTGTCCAATTGTATTTGTGTAATAAACTATGAGAAAATGTCGGTTAGGGTAATTTTGGCACCAAATTTAAAATTTTTCATGACATATAGGAGTGGACCATTAGTCTTAACAAAAGCGTCTCACGGATAGGAAGTTGCATGACTAGCACAAAACCCTTTACCACCTAAATTCCACCCAAAATGTGAGGATCGCCCTTAGATTAGTAGGAATTAAAGCAATCATCTTTAATGCTTAGAGTGTGAACCGGTATTATAATAGATTCTAGAACTTGTTTTGTGATGCATCCGAGATGCTAGTAAGACTACACTTGTGTAGTTAGGAATAACTAAATGATAAGAGGCATTAGGATAACCCTTGTTTGATACCCGTAATATTATTACTTCCTCCACATCGGTTGAGTAATTCTCCCACACCCTTTGCGTTGCACTCATCTTTAGTACACGATACCCTAGTTAACCCCTCAGAGCCTATCCTTTTCGCGGTTCTCGTGATGTTTTGGTTTTTCGAAATATCAATGAAGAGCATTGTTTACACCCCACCCCCAAATATACACCCAAATCGCCTTAGCCTAACCTGTATGCACTCACTTTTAGTGCATTATTGTTATCACCCTAAACCCTTAATTCAATTATCTGGTTGCTTGCATGAGTTGCTAAGTCGAGTCATATCCTTTGTACGCAGTTTTGGGACGATTGGGACTCATGGGAAAAAGTTAAAGTTTATAAAATGATTGAAAGAGCGTTAAATTCCCTAATTTTAAATAACATACCCCAAGTATTTTGATCTTTTCAATTCGGGTCAACATTAGTGTTAGAGTAATAAAAACTCAAGTGTAGGGATGTGCCTATAAATCCCTATCATTTTGATGTTACCGTAGAGGATGGTAGAGTAAAAGTGTATGAAAAAGAAAAAAGAGAGAGAAAAAGAAAAGAAAAAATAAAAATAAAAATGTGAGTGTAAAAAAGCGGGCTACCATCCTACATCTATCCTTTAAATTTATGTTTGTTTTTTTTTGCTTAGCTAGAGTCTAGAGTGTGAGGAGTCTTGGCTTAGCATGCATTCTTAAATATGCATTTAACATAGAGATTTTTGATTTGCCACCACTAAATAGCCTATCCCACCAAACCCTTTGTTTCCCTACCGTAAGCCTAACATTACGACCCTTTAAAGACCTCTTTGATAGTCTTTCCTAGGTGCTTGCGCCAAAGCGATGGAGGTTTGATCTATTCTCAAGCCTATGGTAATCTATGTACTAGGACCGGTTAACGAGTGTTTATCTTCCATTTCTAACTTGTTATATTTCATATACACCCGAGAGAGATGTGAGTATCCAAACACCCCATGTGAGGTGCTAGTATGTAATTTTCGTGCTTGTTATGACTTTTGCGGGGCTTATATGTGTTGTGGACTGTTTTAAACCAATGCTTCATGACCCTAACTTATAAATTAATTGGCTAAAAGCACATTTACTTGAGGACAAGCAAATACCAAGTGTAGGGATATTTGATAAGGTTTATAAAATGTACCTTTTGAGCGTCATTTAAGCCCTTATTTGATCACTTTTGTATCCGTTATTACTTAATATCGTTCCTTTTCACTTTTAGGTCTCTTGAAGGCAAATTGTTGTAATGGCACTTATTTGGACGAAAAGCGAATATCGAAGAAAATGGCCAAAGTCAAGAATCGAGGCACTCAAAAGGCTGTGGAAGCAAGGTGACGTGAAGCCTCTATGGCCTTGGCCGTGGAGGATTTTGTATGAGGACGGAAGCCAAAACTCTTATTTTCAAGTGACGACGTCAAGTTATAAAAGAGTAGGCGTCGCCTTCGGGCGGCCTAGATTCAATCAGGGCGGTCCCGGAAGAGGATGGCGTCACAAGCACAAGGTGACACCGCGCAAGTCTAACGTGGCCAAGGCGAAACCCTAATGGCCGGCGATCGGCGTCACAAACATACGGTGGCGCGTCGCATATGTAATCTTATATATATAATCCGGATTTTTCAGTATTAGTGCGTAGTCTTTTGGAGTAAAAACCTAAACCGAACCAACTGTCTTGTACAGATATTTTAGGGTTCCAAACCCTATCTTACACCAAGATAAGTGCTTTACTTCATTAATACAATTATGTCTTTGATTATTTGTGTGTATGCTTGCATGTTCTCCATGTCAGGCTAATTTACTTGTGTGTTTGCTTAGGGAATATGAAACTTAATTATTGAATATTGATTGGTTGTCTCTTATCTTAGTTGATTAATGATCTAGTAATGCGATAGGTCATTCGTTGTGTACTTAATGCTTGATTAATCTTTGTGAACCTTAGGTTATAGCACCTTGAGCGATTGTAAGCTAAACTATCCAAAGAGGCCTTAGAGTTAGAGTTTATGATCCCTAGTAATATTTTGTAGACGAGACCCATTGGTAACTTCAAAGAGTTAGGGAGAAACGCATACCCTACAACTTTAGACACACAACGCAATTAAGAATAAGGACGTGACAATTCAACCACCAATAGGAGATAATTAAGGAGTAGTAAAACCTAAGTAAACACATCTTTAAACTATCATACTAGCACACAATAATTAGACATAGACTACATACACCTTAGGTTAGATAATTAGATAAGTAGAGTAATCGGTAGCAATACCAACCCCCAAATCCAAACCCCGAGATTAGTACTTTTCCATTTCTAAAAACATAAAAAGATAAAAAATAATCTTCCTCAACCCAACCTTAGCGTAGTAACTTCTCACTAGCATTCCTATTCCCCTAGAGAACGATATCAATACCCGTGGCTTACCCTAATACTACACTACAACGATTAGGTTCACTGCCTAGGGTGTTATAAAACTTGCTTGAAGAAAAGGAAGTTCCTTTGACCCCGAACGATGCGTGTAGCGTTATCAGCAAACTTTCTCTCCATTGTTCACAACCTCAATCTACTTTACGCAATTTATTTCTTGTCTTTTAGTTTAATTAATCATTTCAAACTTAAAACCTTTTAAAACCGTGACAATTAGACTTAATAGGATCATCATCTACATAGCTCTTGGGAACGACCTCGGCTTTACCATTTTCTATACTACGCACGATCGGGTTCACTGCTCGTTAGTGCAATAGGTAGACCTTAGGTAGATGAGACTTAGAAATATTAAATCCTGGTCAGAAAGCCTGCATCAGAATTTTGGCACCGCTGCCGGGGAGCTATCTTAGGAGTTTTGTTAAGTCTTTTATTTTTGTTTATTTATTTTTTGTTTTTCTCACGATCTACTTTCATTTTCTGATATTATGGCTCTCACCATAGACGATTATCTAACCCTCTCTAAAGTTGAATAAGGGATTGCTATACCAGCCCTCGAGGAAAACGTCAGGTTCGAATTCTAGGGGCTATGTCTGGACGAATTAAAGAAATGCAGTTTTTACGGGAACAAGGACGAGGAAGCGCACGAGGACATCTCTAGGGTCTACGAAATCGTAGATTTGTTTCATGCACCAGGAGTGTCCAAAGACCATGTTATGATGAAAGCATTTCCCTTCACCCTTAAAGGAAAAGCTAGGGATTGGATGAAGAAGCTGCCTTCGGGATCTGTTATGACATGGAGTACATTTAAAAAAGCCTTTCTAAAATATTATCGAACTCCAGCAATAATACTACAACAAGTTGATATAATCAGAAGCTTTCGTCAGAACAATAGTGAATCATTATTTGTGGTTTGGAAAAGATTCAATAAAGTCATCCTCAAATGCCCTGAGCATAAACTCAACAAACACGAGCAACTACAAATTTTTTACAATGGGCTAAACATTAAGACTCGACAAATACTGGACTCTAGGAGTCTATCCCATGGATGACTGCTGATAAAGGATGGAAAAGAATTGAAGAAGTTTCCCTGCATTATGCATCATGGCATGAAGAGATGATGGAAAATTCTATTAAATTTTAGTCAGTAATGAAGAACTTGGAAGAATTTGAGTTTGATATGCATTCCCTAACAAAGGAGGTAAAAATGGTTAAACATAAATTCGACAACCCCATGGAAGGACGGGTATCCAACCTTGAAAAAACAATTAAAAAACTTGTGAAGGAATCTAGCAAAAAGCAAGAGGAAATCGAAAAGATGGTGTGGAATATCAAGAAGGATTACGACTATATACTCAGAACACAAGCCGCTGCAATAAGAAGATTAGAGAATTAGGTTGGAAAGGTTGCTGAATCTGTCAGAATCAGAGATGAAGGAGAACTTCCAAGTACCACTGAAACCAACCCTAGGGACCTAGCTCATGCCATCACCACTCGAAGTGGATTAAATTACAAAGAGCCAGCCTATCCTTCAAACTCAGTGATTCAAGATAACGAGACCCCTCAAAACAATAACAAGGAAGTGGAGGCAATCAAACCAGCCGTATTACAAGAGAAAGTTCGACCCTATGTTCCACCAATACCATTTCCCGGGAGAATTAGGAAGGAGCAAGAACAACTACATTTTCAGAAATTCATGGAGAAACTACAATAGCTCAGCATTAACATTCCTCTTGTAGAGGCATTAGAGCAAATGCCTAAATATGTTAAATTTATAAAAGACCTTCTTACTCACAGAAAACTTTCTGATCAAACACAGGTGACCTTAAACCAAAGGTATTCTGCTACGCTCCTAAATGACGTTCCTCTCAAAGAAAAAGATCTACGAAGATTTACCTTACCATGCACCATAGGTGGTATCATTTTTGAAAAAGCCCTGGCCGACCTGGGAGCCAACATTGTTGTTGTTGTTTAACAAAATAAATAAATAAAATAAAATAAAATAAAACCCACAAAAGAGAAAGCCCAGACGTAAAGCCAATAAGTAATTGATAAAAAAGACAGAGTTTAGACAATCTCTACTCAAACTGATTGATTTAATACACAAATTCTAACTATCCCCAATCCCAATCAACTAACACCTTCAATCTATGAAACAAGCATAAAGCAACAAACGACTGAACAAAGGGACAAATCCCAAATCACAAACCTGATAACTTCAAATAATCGAATCAGCAGCCACCAAACACAAAACGAAATCAAATAATGTCAAGAAATTAATTCTTGAAATCAACCAGAAGAAATCAATCCGACCAATACAAACGATTGAATAACCTAAAAATGTTGCAGCTTGCTTCAATCGATCGAGTGGATCTTGACACCAATTCGTTAGGAACAAAGAGGGATATTCAGGGGCATAAGATCATACCAGCAACAAATAATCATGAAGAACAGGGGAACAAGATTAGAACATCATCAGATGTTATTTAGCAAAAGCTGGTACTTTTTATTATAAGAGTGTGTTGTACATAGTTCTATATCTGCTATTGTGATATATAGAATAAACTAACATACAAATGTAAGGTACAAAGTATAACACCCTAAAACCGGGCCTAAGTGTTTTATTACATGAATGCCATTAGAATAGTTGACTATGACTTTTATAAGTTTAAAGAACTTACGGGATTGGTTAGTCAACCCCGATAGTCAAACTACAAGTATTAAATGTTATGTAAATGGTTATGGAAAATATGATGCATCACAATTATAAGAAAAAGGTACTTAAGGGACCTAAGTTGACAAGTGCTAAACATGTTATAAAGTATGGTGTGGCCAAAATAGAAAGAATAAGACTTGGAGGACCTAATGTGCCAATTAGCCAAACTCATCCTCTACTAATATCTGGATAATTCTCTTATCATCATAAGAGTTCCAGGATATTGTAAGTGTGTGTGTGTGTCATGAAGTATAGAAAGGAGGGAAAAGACAAGATAGTCTTGATGATCAAATTGATGAGGTTTAAGAGTTTCAATCCAAGAATAATATTTCTAGCAATAATCCTTGCAAGTAAGTAACCTCTATTTAGTGTTTAATTGATGATTGGAAGGTTAGGGTTTATGAACCCTAATTGGGGGAATTGGGTAAATGATGTTATAAGCTAAATTAAGAGGTTATGATGAATATGGGTTAAGTATTATTGAAGTTAAGTTAATAAGTTAGTAGGATTAATTATCATATAATCATCATATGATTATGTGATAATTAGTAATGGTTAAAAAAAAGGGTTATGGTTTTTATGGCCATGACATAATTGATTAATTATATGTTTATGTCTATAGTGGTGTTGGCTTAAATGTCAAGTATGGGGAAGATGATGTGCTTGGTTTCATTAGCTTGGAATCAAGGTAAGTAAACCGGTTATAAGATGATGTTATATTGATTTCATCATATTATGTGTTATGTATTATGTGTTAAGGCTATGAATGTATGTGCTTATGTGAAAGTGTGTTTGAGACTACTTTGGCATAACTAGTCATGAAAAGTTTATATAATGATGAAATAGGTTTAAGGTATGTTGATGCTTTGACCTATAAGACATGTTGGTGCTTAAGTGAGTTAAGGTATGTGTTAATGTTTAATGATTAAAGTGGACTAATGGTTGATGATATGTAATGAATGAATGATTTATGATATTATGTTATACCGGCTTTACTTACTAAGCCTTGTGCTTACGGTTTAAGATGTTAATGTTTTGTAGGTTTAAATGTGAAGGAAAGGAAATGCTTGGAATTAAGGGTTAAGGTTGGATTATGCGAAAGTTTAGAAGATTGATAAGAAAGTAAGAGCTAGGTAGTATACCGAGCTCAATGTCGATGTTGTACCCCCTGTGAGTCTGGGTCATTTAATGGTTTATAAACGTGTCTTCATGTGTCAAGTGTATGTCATGGTCGCTATAGTACTCGGTTGGCAATGGTATGTTATAGTTATTGTTTAAATGGTTAAAGTGTATGTTATAGTTGGTCTTAAAGGGGTGTTTGGGATAATGTGTAATCATACCCATTTTGGGTTGTAAACGGGTTAATGATTATGAATATGATATTTTTAAATGTACTAATTATTTCTGAAAGTTTTTATGTGTTGTTAAAGTGGTATAAGTCGTTTTCCAGAAAATGGGTCAAAATATGCAAGTGTGAAGAAAATGGGTCCATAATAGAGGTAAATGGGTCTATTTTAGACTGCAATGAGTCATTCTTAGAGTAACAGAAAATGGGTCCATTTTAGAGGTAAATGAGTCTATTTTAGACTGCAAATGATTCATTTTTAATGTGTAGGAAATTGGTGCATTTTATATGCAAATGAGTCTATTTTAGGGTGCAAGAAAAATGGGACTACCTTAGACTATAAATGGGTCTGGTTTAGACTAATACTAACCTTCAAAGGATTCTGCAGAAAATGGGTCCATTTTAGAGGTAAATGACTCAATTTTATAGTACTCAGAAAATGGGTCCATAATAGATGTAAATGGGTCTATTTCAAGGGTCTGCAGGAAATGAGTCTTTTTCAGAGTATAAAATGGTCTATTTTAGACTAGTACCATCAAGTGTTTAAAAAAATAAATAAATGTTAAGTCGGGAAAGGGGCGTAACAACTTGGTATCAGAGCTTCGGTTTAAGTGAATTAGGTTTCCGTTTAGGGTTGCCTAGACTTAAACCACTATTAGAATGCGTTGAATGTAAGAGTATTAATGCAGGAAGATGAACGTTTAAGTGTTGAAGTGATTTATGAGATAGGTTAATTGAACCTAAGTAGAGAATAACGAATGTGACTTATAATGCTTATGTGTATGTGACATAAGTCCAAAGAGGACTTGTAATATTTAAGTGATTAGAATCACCGTGCACCTTAGTTAGTGTTGGTAATCGCTTGTAATTATAAGAACATATTTTAAGAGTAGTGGTAATGGAATGTGATTAGAATGGTAAGTGGTAATAGAAACGAGCTAAAAGTGAAATAAAGTAATTGATGCTTAAAGTATAGAAAGTAGTAAATGATAAGTGTGCTAAAGTATAATGTGTGATATCAAGATGAGAATTGCCACACTAATTATTAAGCATCTATTAATACGAAAAGTAAAGAATGGGATTAAAGAAATGATGACAAGTAATGATGAGATGAAAGTGGTATAGCTAATGTGCTAAAAACTAAAAGTGATGAGCTAAGAATGTAAGTAAGAATGTAAGGATATGTTGCCTAGCTAAACACGAAGAGATCATGTTAATGTGTAAAGTGTATATAAAGGATAAATGTAAGTTAATGAAGGTGTTATCAAACTAACCTATGTAAGGTTAGATATAGAAAAGAATTGAATAACCTAAAAGAGGTAAGAGTAAAGATGTGGAAACGCTTAACGAACGTTAAAGAATGTAAGTTGTAATGAGAAATGTAAACACATAGTACATGTGTAAGTATGATAAGCATGTTTCATATACTCTATGATGCCTGCTTTAGCTAAATAGCATGAATGGAATAATGTATGCGTTAAAATATTAATGGCTTGGATCCATTGTTAAATGTGAAAGGTTAAAGATGGCTATCATGTAACCAATGAGTTAATGATGGCATCCTTTGGGATGGCCGAGCTAATGATGTTACTGATGGTATCCTTTAGGATGGCCGAGCTATTGATGTTAATGATGGTATCCTTCGGGATGGCCGAGATAATGATGCTAATGATGGTATCCTTCGGGATGACCATGTTAATGATGGTATCTTTCGGGATGACCAAGCTAATGATGTTAATGATGGTATCCATCGGGATGACCAAATTAATGATGTTAATGATGGTATCCTTCGGGATGACCAATGTAATGATGTTAATAACGATATCCTTTGGGATGGGATGTATTGCCTTCACCGGCAAAGGGTTGCCTATACCTTTGGCATATAAAAATATACCCAATGTGAAAGTGATAAATGTATGGATCCAAGTCTAAAAGGTTTAAAAAAAAAGTAATGTGTAGTGTAATAAGAATGAAGAGAAAGAAAGTAAAGTAAAAAAGAGTAATGAGTACGAGTGTTATGTCGAAAGTGTATAAGTAGGACGATTTATAATCTCCTTAATTAAATGGATTGGGACGCCTTTTCATTTTATTAAAGAAATTGTGAATCGCCGAACCATAAGTTTACATTTCTTGATTTACATCGAATGGGACGCCTTTCCATGTAAATGAGGAAGCGTAAATGAGTGGGCTTATGTATTCCCGACATGGCATGAGTAAATAATAAAAGTATAAAATGGGGGCCTAGTATTTGTTAAAATTCTTAAGAACTAAGATAAGTGGAATAGAATTATAATGTGACTTTTAAACTGAGACATTAAGTGAAACCAATCATTTAAGTGTCTTAAGTATGACTTGGAAAGATTAAGAATTTATAATGATGTTATAACATGCCTTGAGGAGTGGTACAAAATGTGAATATTGATAATAACGGATGCTAATTATTATTGGCACCCTTATGTGTAAATGTAAGGATGTAAGATAAAGCTTGACTTTATGAAGTCAAAGTATTGAAATTTCCTATGAGACTTGTAGTCCTTGACGGGAAATTATAGAAAGAAGTAAAGGAAACAAGGCCCTATAATAAAAAAATGTTAATGAAATAATGGCATGACCATAGTAGAATGTGAAGGTATTAGTCAATGTTGACATGTGAAGGTCAAATATGACATAAGATTTCCTAAGTGACTTATAATACTTAGCGGGAATCCTTAAAATGAAGTAAAGAAAGTAATGTGTTAAAAAAAATGTTAAAAGGGTATTGAGATGATTACGGTAAAGATGAGAATGTTAAGTCTTATTAGTTTATATTTGACTTATATAAAGTCAAATTAAGTAAGAATGTGGTGTACTAGTGATAAAGTGGTCAAATGATATTTGTTTGTAATAAATGTGTCTCATTTGACGTAATAACCTTAGTAAGAGTCATGTGCTCTTAGATAAATCAACAAGAAGTAGAGCGAATTTAGGATTTTTGGAATGTGTTACTTTGTGTTGCAAGATCACTTAGATCATTGCAATGTAATATTTGAATGGAAGTGTGTTTAGTCTTAAGGAGTGGGGCAACATATGATCAAGTCAAGTTTAATTTAGACGAGAGATTTCGAGGACGAAATCTAAATTAGGGGGTAGAATTATAACACCCTAAAACCGGGCCTAAGTGTTTTATTACATGAATGCCATTGGAATAGTTGACTATGACTTTCATAAGTTTAAAGAACTTACGGGATTGGTTAGTCAACCCCGATAGTCAAACTACAAGTATTAAATGTTATGTAAATGGTTATGGAAAAATATGATGCGTCACAATTATAAGAAAAATGTACTTAAGGGACCTCAGTTGCCAAGTGCTAAACATGTTATAAAGTATGGTGTGGCCATAATAGAAAGAATAAGACTTGAAGGACCTAATGTGTCAATTAGCCAAACTCATTCTCTACTAATATCTGGATAATTCTCTTATCATCATAAGTGTTCCAGGATATTGTAAGTGTGTGTGTGTGTGTGTCGTGAAGTATAGAAAGAAGGGAAAAGACAAGATAGTCTTGATGATCAAATTGATGAGGTTTAAGAGTTTCAATCCAAGAGTAATATTCCTATCAATAATCCTTGCAAGTAAGTAACCTCTATTTAGTGTTTAATTGATGATTGGAAGGTTAGGGTTTATGAACCCTAATTGGGGGAATTGGGTAAATGATGTTATAAGCTAAATTAAGAGGTTATGATGAATATGGGTTAAGTATTATTGAAGTTAAGTTAATAAGTTAGTAGGATTAATTATCATATAATCATCATATGATTATGTGATAATTAGTAATGGTTAAAAAAAAGGTTATGGTTTTTATGGCCATGACATAATTGATTAATTATATGTTTATGTCTATAGTGGTGCTGGCTTAAATGTCAAGTATGGGGAAGATGATGTGCTTGGTTTCATTAGTTTGGAATCAAGGTAAGTAAACCGGTTATAAGATGATGTTATATTGATTTCATCATATTATGTGTTATGTATTATGTGTTAAGGTTATGAATGTATGTGCTTATGTGAAAGTGTGTTTGAGACTACTTTGGCATAACTAGTCATGAAGAGTTTATATAATGATGAAATAGGTTTAAGGTATGTTGATGCTTTGACCTATAAGACATGTTGGTGCTTAAGTGAGTTAAGGTATGTGTTAATGTTTAATGATTAAAGTGGACTAATGGTTGATGATATGTAATGAATGAATGATTTATGATATTATGTTATACCCGCTTTACTTACTAAGCCTTGTGCTTATGGTTTAAGATGTTAATGTTTTGTAGGTTTAAATGTGAAGGAAAGGAAATGCTTGGAATTAAGGGTTAAGGTTGGATTATGCGAAAGTTTAGAAGATTGATAAGAAAGTAAGAGCTAGGTAGTATACCGAGCTCAATGCCGATGTTGTACCCCCGTGAGTCTGGGTCATTTAATGGTTTATAAACGTGTCTTCATGTGTCAAGTGTATGTCATGGTCGCTATAGTACTCGGTTGGCAATGGTATGTTATAGTTATTGTTTAAATGGTTAAAGTGTATGTTATAGTTGGTCTTAAAGGGGTGTTTGGGATAATGTGTAATCATACCCATTTTGGGTCGTAAACGGGTTAATGATTATGAATATGATATTTTTAAATGTACTAATTATTTCTGAAAGTTTTTATGTGTTGTTAAAGTGGTATAAGTCGTTTTCCAAAAAATGGGTAAATATGAAAGTGTGCAGAAAATGGGTTCATACTAGAGGTAAATGGGTCTATTTTAGACTGCAATGAGTCATTCTTAGAGTAACAGAAAATGGGTCCATTTTAGAGGTAAATGTGTCTATTTTAGACTGCAAATGATTCATTTTTAATGTGCAGGAAATGGGTGCATTTTATATGCAAATGAGTCTATTTTAGGGTGCAAGGAAAATAGGACTACCTTAGACTATAAATGGGTCTGGTTTAGACTAATACTAACCTTTAAAGGATTCTGCAGAAAATGGGTCCATTTTAGAGGTAAATGAGTCAATTTTAGAGTACTCAGAAAATGGGTCCATAATAGATGTAAATGGGTCTATTTCAAGGGTCTGCAGGAAATGAGTCTTTTTCAGAGTATAAAAGGGTCTATTTTAGACTAATACCATCAAGTGTTTAAAAAAAATGTTAAGTCGGGAAAGAGGCGTAACACAAAGAGACTTACTACTTAAGCTACTACAAAAATGACCAAAATGCCCTTATAATACTAGCTAAGTTATGTAGTACCAAAATTACCAAACTAGCCTTAGGAGTACTAGTCACAACATTTAACAATAACGATCCTCATAATTTATGCATATTTTTACAAATCCTAATCTTGAATCTCTTTAATAAATGCCAAAACCCGTAACAGCCACAACGAACCTAGACAACTTTTGTGGCTCGGTTATAAGCTTCTCCCTCGCATCTGTCATATGCTGCAGCTCTTTACCATATTTCAACAACTCTTTGGTAATCTTAATCTCCATTTCATTTTCCTGCTCAAATGGACAAGAAATTGGTCGGCCCAAAGGTGGGAATTAGCGGAAGAAGCTAGCTCTTGCATATGAGATATTTGGTTTCTTTGAGTATAAGATGTTACAAAAATCATAGAATAAAAAGTGTGGATAATACAAGTTGCTTAAATAAGAAGAGATTAGGGGAATATAAAGTGATTACCATGGACAGTTGAGTCATATCAGTGCATGCAAAGAGACGTGAAATCGTGTATCTAAATCATTTATGGGCTTTTACATATGGTCTTTAAGGCCATCCATTATGGTAAACCTTATTAAAGGCCCATAGTTGTGTAATCTATACTACATATAATGCACAAAGACATCTCACTCTTAATTTTAAGACGTACAAGAAATTAAGCATGGTTTACAACACTTTAATGCACCAAATTTTCAGAATTACAACAAAGTAAGCAGATTGTACAACAAAATATAGCGTGGTGTCATTTCAAGGCCAAAATTCTATCAAATAACATTAATGCTATTAAAAACACACATTCACTAAAAATTACAACCATTTAAGCACAATATACAATAGCTGCAACCAATTTTCAGATTTACTAACAAAATAAGCATGATGTAATTTTCATACTTATTTTCAGACTTGCAACATTAATGCTATTAAAGTGGTCAGTGTTATTAATGACTATAATGACTACTGCTTACAAGAAAAGAAACATAGCATACAACACTTTCATGCACATAATTTTCAGACGTACAAGACAAAAAGCATAGTGTACAACAAAATAACACATTAATGCTATTTAATGTAGTCAATTATTTAACTGGTACATAAATACAATTAATACAGTTATTAAAACACCCCTACATAAGAAATACAAATTGTCAAGCATATTGTACAACGAAATTAAACACAATTCATGCATTAAATTTCACTACTACAAATAATAAAGCACATTATACAAATATTGAAGCCCGAACGGGAAACGGGCCAAATGGGCTTGAGTCCGAACGGGCGCGGACCAAGCGCTCGAGCCCGGCGGAACCGGGCCAGCAGGTTCGAGCCAGAACAGAACGGCGGGCTATCTGAAATTCTTGATATCCGTAAATTTATTGTTAAAAGAATATAATAAACTAAAATAAATTATTTATCGAATTTTTTTTATTTCAGGGTATCAGCCGCTGCAACACGCGGGTACCCTGCTAGTATCATTAATTTATAAACTTTTTTGTTTTATAAACCTAATTCCACTATGTAAAAAATCTCTTAAAGCTTAATAAATATCTCACATAACACAAGCATTAAATTATGAAAAGGTTCAACATCTTAGACATATTAATGTCATATCTATACTACTTTATAAAGGGTTTAGGACTTTCTAACTAAACAAGTCTTAAAATTTTTAAAACCAAAAACATTTCTTTAATAAGAAATTAAAAAGCGAGTCAATGTTGTTCTCTAGCTTCCATCATAAGTTTTAAATGGATGCTCGCTATGGTTTACAAGTTTTTAACCCTCTTCATCTTTTAATAAACCTTTTGATAAACTACTGTAGTGGATGCCCTAAGGTAAATGTTAAATAGTTACTATAACATTAAACAACACATAATTACCACTTACCTAAACATGATTATATTCTTAAAATATATATCATAGTTATTATTTTATGATCTCACAATTTTAATAAACCACAACGAAAAAAATATCTGAAACTACATAGGATATTACCAGATTCTTGCGCTTGCCCTTTTCTTGACCACAAGCTAAAAAATTACAATATAGGATATTCTCAATGTAAGTTATACATTAAAGCGTTGGAAAATAATTCTTAGATCGCGCAAACAATAAATATGTTCATATTTAAATATAAACATGTACTCCAAAAAAAACTAGATACATAGAACTAAAAAACAATTTTCTGAAAGAATGCGCGTAGTTTAAAACAGCCGTACCAACAAATACATGAAGAAGAAGAAGCGTATAATACCAATTATCCCCAACAAAAGAAACTTATTATTCCGTTCTTCATAATTCTCCATTCTTGTGCAGGCACTTGTTAACAACATCTTCATCCAAACATTAATAACTTTTAAATTTAAATAAAATCCTCACACACATTAAATCGAAATTATCATCAAATCAAAACATTCAAATAAAAAAACGGTTAGTCATCTAATTCTAATTCTTTTGATTATATACGCTTTTGATCCATATCGATGTTAATGTTAGTTAGTTTTAGCTTTATATTATCTAAGTTAATTTGTTACGGCATTTTGATGATGACACACGTCACATGTCGATACTATGACCTTTCATAAAACTTTGTTTTTGTTGGTCTAAAAAATATATTTTTTTATTGGTCATAATAATTCTTTATTTTAAATATATATTAAAGCACGATCAATATTATGTCGTTTAAGCATTATTGTAAAACGAGGTGGGCAACGGCCCGCCGCGTTGCGGCAGGGCGTCGTTTCACGTCGTTGATCATTGCACGAGATTTGTTTTTGTAAGTAGAAACTGGGCTGTTTTTTTTAATGTTTTTGTATCTTGCGAGTCCATTATAAATGCTTAACAGAAGATGTTGCTAGATTATTATCATAACGGGATCAATAATGGAGGAGTGACTTAACAATTCATTCGTAATATTAGTAAGATAACTACATACAAATAAGAGAATTTAAAGCCACAACAGTATGGTCATCTATGCTTATGCCTCATTTCGTGATGATTAAAACATTTCGCCTAGTATCAACTTGCAATTAACAGTTACCTATTTGACCAATGTGACCCATTTTGATACCTATTAAAAAACTGCATTTTCATCAACTTAACAATGACGCATTTGACCCATGTGACCATATCTCGTTGTTTTCTTGTTCTTCGTCGGATGTGTGACGGTTGGTGGTTTCGTCCATGGTTGATGATGAGGAGGATGAATCGAGGGTTGTCATTCAATTGGAAAATGTTTTGATGGATTTGGTGTTTGGTTTTGTTGTTTGGGTTGTTGGATATACTAAAGTGGAACTGTGGAGCTAAAACCATATTCTTACATCAGGTGACTGCCTAAGCTACATCGCTTGAGGGAAATGTTTTTCGAATACGATTGTAAAAATCTTGACCTTAAGTTGGTGACCTTAGCAAAAGCAGTACCAACAATAATAAAGAGACATGACTGTTAAGGCCTGGCCCGAGTAACTTGTCTACCAAGGTACTAACAATTAACAACACTCCGTCAACTACACTCGACACCAAGTGCGTGACTAATACTCTGATAGTAACAAGTTTGGAAGCAAAACCAGCTAATACTATAAAAACAAGCAATTAAAGTTCTGTATATAATGATGACATAAGCCTACCCTTAAATTCTATATACTTCATCACAAGTAACTTCAACTTCAAATGATTAAAATCCACATAATGGGTGTTGTTTTCAGTTTGCATCGTCAAAACAAACCTAAACTTTATTACACCAAGGATGGAGTCGCATTACAAACATTATGAAAAACAGATTTCTATCACCTAGTTACGTGTTTAGCTCCTACCTATACAAAACCAAGCTGATAGTTTTTCCAAAGCATTAAATCAACAAAATTTGTAGCGATATGCTATTGATGACTTGCACCTCATGCGATCAAATTTGCAAATTGCACTGGACTTGTAGACTTCAGCTATGAAAAGATAGAACCCAATCTTTGGCTGGTTTAAAAACATACAATGTTGATACAAAAGATGGCCATTCCTTGTTTGGGCTCCGGTTCTTGTACCAATTGCTGATTGTTACTTGAGACCTGCGCACTAAGAGACAGAAAACACCGTTAGACTTACCGTGGGATTGTCTCCCACGATTATCCTCCGGCGTGAGAGTAAGTAATCGGTTTAGGGTTTAAGGAGTATTAGGGCTCTGAGATCGTACCTTAAACGAGGGATGTGATTCCCTTTATATACGCACGGAATCCTTGTTGGTTCCGTGTTCCTCAACCTTCGGTGTATCCCGCCTTAGTCGGTTGGGAATGATTATCTTCCTATTTAGAAGATATCGGATATCTATTCCATCAATAGATTCGGTCTTGGGCCTTCATGAGCCCAAACGTCTAATCGGCTTAGCCCGCCGTACCGGGCCAAGTTAGTATTGGACTTTAGTCGGGTCCATGACCGAATATAGACTATCGTCATCATGTCCCCAGTCTAGTATGCGCAGTGCGTAACTACGGATGCTAGACTAATTATCGTAGTCCATGAAAAATAAACAAAGCGTATCAAAGAAGCTAAAGAAATATCCTCTTGATACATTGTATCCAGCCGTAATAAAGAAAACAGGCACCTCGTAAATCTCGGGGAAAGGTTACTGCACCCGTGTCCCATCAAACAATCCCAACCACATATTTAGAGTTGGTGGGATCCACGTGTCGATCATCGCGTGGAGGAGGAAGAAGAAAGTCAAGGATTGGAGCGCAAAAGGAAGCGCAGTGGCGATGGCGCTGCCACCTCTCGGAAGAAGCGCCCGGTCGTGTTTAGTGTGGAGTCATCCTCTAGTGATGTTGCGTCGCGACCACCATCACCTGACACCTCTATTCCTGCGTAAGTATTCTTACAAGGTTATGTACCGAAATGCCTCATGATATTACTGAATAACTGTGAATTTCTCGTCATGTTTGTAGGTTTGAACAATCCGCAGAGTCGCCCCCCCAATCAAGTCCAATTCGTAGCTTTGAATCATTCGGGCTGAAGAGCCAAAGCGCCGGAGCACTGGACCTCTCGGGATGCGCCTATGGGGCAACTGGTCGATGATCTGGTCTTACTTGCTTCGCGGCTAAAGGCAAAGTATTAGGAGATACTAGCCATGGTGCTAAAAGACCAACAAATTGCGGCTAGCCTGAGGCGCAATTGGCTAGTGCTAGGGTGAAGTGAGACTATGTTGTCATGCGCCAAAAGCTCACGAAGAGAAAATGGCGCGATGTGCCAAATAAATCAAGAGCGTCGGTGTCGCTGGATATAAGTCTTCCGTCATTGGGCCATGAAATATTTGGAGAATGGCAAAGACGCGATGACCTCCCAGCTTGAAAAGTTTGCGCCATCTGTGGAAAAGCCCTTGAAAGTCGGAGATGAAGTTGCACAAGTTAAGCCTAGAGTATGACGAGGAGTTATATCCTCAACTTCTGGCCGTAGTATTAAGCCTTGCCAGATGGCTCATAAGCCATGGGCTTCGTCTTGCTGCATTAAGTACCCTAGAGTTGCAAGAGGTCGTTGACTCCTTCCGGGGATGTAGTTGGCGCGTATTTGGAGCGCTGGAAAGCAGAAGCCATTGAGAAGTGCATGAGGCCGAGCTTCTAAAGGTACCCGCGATGAGAGGTACCTAATTATGATGCGAAGGCTTATGATAATCACAGTCGCGCCATGAAGAAGATGAGGGACTTGGAACTCCCCATGATTGCTAAACTGGAGCGTGATCAGGACTATCCGATAGATGTTATTTTTGCAGGTCTGACTCTAGCACGTCATCGCGGTGGAGAAGCCCTTGCTCAGCCAGACTATTATCTCAAACCTGATGCATCCCAACTATACGTTCCTATATTCAAGGCGCCCCAGGGATATCTTGAATCCTTTTGTCCTGGAGAGGGAAGTTCCCTTGAAGCAAGTTCTGGAAGCGCATGCGACGAGGCTTGCTCGTAAGAAAGGTATTAAGGGCAAGGCATTATGTGTGGTGTCGGCGCTGGTAGCAAGACCCTCCCCTATCCGACGGGGTGCCCGTGAGTGTTGCCACTGTGGCTCGTCGAGATGCGGAGTTGTTGCAGGAGCTGAATAGGGTTGGGGATGCTACGAGCCACGTGGTTAGTTCATCCTTGAAGCGTAGTCATAGTTTTTAGATTGTCTCTTGTGCTGTAACTATCTTTGGGAAATAACTCGTAGTTATGAAATAAATCTCCTTTTGTTAAGTGTTTGTGAATATAATTCGTGATGTACATATTTATCTGTTGTCTTTGCGTAAAAGATGTATTCGTTGTTACATGTATATGCAAGTGCGAGAATACAGGAAATCCATAATCATGTATGAAGATCCTAAGATACTTTAAAAAATAACTTCCAAGTATTATCATAATCGTGTATGTTTAATGATATGCAACGTACTGTGCATACCGAATTAAGGAATCAAGTATTTTGGTTCCACAGTTGTTAAACGTGCACGTGTGCGTTGTTGCGCATCCGTCGTAGGATGTGTACAAAACTTATTCCAACGTCTTGAGAATAAGGTGTTTAACAAGGATACGTGATCCGGTGTTGATGGGTTTGCAACCCTCTTATTCAACAAGTTGTTTAGTAGGTTAACTTATCCTTTTACCATCATGGGTTTATTATGGTGCATGCACGCCATCGTGGGCAAGAAATAAAAAGTTATTAAGACATAGAGTATGTGGAAATAACAAATTGGAATATGTCGCGGAGTTAGCTAGAAACCGCGGCATTTTATTGATACTTTGCAAGTTTGTAAAATAAGTAAATAAGACAATTATTCTAAGTGAAAGAAAGAGTAAATGCATGGATGTTTATTGGGCACTGAAAGTGCGAGAGCGTCTGTGCGCTAGGCCGTAGCCATTCCTATAGATAGCACCTCTTGAGGTTGCAGATGTTCCATGTGCGTGGCAGTTCCCGACCATCCAAGCCTCGAGCTTGTGCGGCGCTCGTTCTATTGCTTCCGGTAACCTCATAGGGTCCTTCCCACTTTGGTCCAAGCTTACTGTAATCTTCTCGTGGCTCGCGATCATTAGCCGGTAGACAAAATCACCTGGTCTGAATGAAACATTGCGCACTTTAGCATCATATTATCCTTTCATCCTAGACTTTGATTTTGCTTCCGTGATAGTTTGGCGTTCGCGCCTTTCTTCTAGCAGATCTAAGTCGATACGTCTCTCGTCATCATTGGTTGCCGCATTGATTTCGAAGATGTGGATAGTTGGCATGTCGATCTCAGTTGGTATGACGGCTTCGGTCCTATAGACTAAAGAGAAGGAGGTCGTCAGGCCGGTCTTGATGGAGGTGCGGTCGCCTAACCCGGTGACATGTGATAGCTCTTCTACCCATCGTCCTTTGTGCTTTTCTAGGCGTACCTTAATTCCTTCGCTTCTAAGCTTCGACCGCTCGCTCCACTAGGCCGTTGGTTTGTGGATGTTTAACTGACGCCGAAGTGTTGTGTAATGTTAAGCTTCGCTTTTGATCGCCCCTGAAAGGGTTATCACGTAATTGTTTCCCCGTTGTCCGAGATGATTTCCCCAGGAGACCGAAACGGCATACAATGTTTTCCCCATAACGAAGCGCTTCACCGGTTGCCGTGATTGTTACCACTTGCCTTTGCTTCGATCCACTTGGTGAAGTAGTCTGGCGGCGACTATGAAAATTTTAGTCCACCCGCGCGACAGAAAAGGGCCTCGCGATGTCAATACCTCACTTGTAGAATGGCCATGGTGATGTTATTGGTGTTAGCTCGCGGCCTTTGTGGTTGGCGCTGGACGGGTCTATGAACTTGGCAATCGTTGCATTTCCTTATCAAGTCCCGCAGGCCATGGTGCATGGTCGGCCAAGAGTATCCCTCGATCTCATGTATACAGCGTGCCACAACGGACCGTGGTCCTGAGTGCATACTGCATGAACCTTCATGGATTTCTCGCAGTACGTTATTTGCTTGTAAGGGGCCGACACAACGGAGCCATGGTTGCAGGAAGGAGCGTCGGTACAATATGTTGTCTCGCGGCTCGAATCTTTGCGGCGGCGCCTTATCCGCGAGCTTCCTTCTGCTCTTGGGGTAACGCTCCCTTGCTTAGGAAGTCCGTTATTGGTGTCATCCATGTAGGACCTTCCTCCTCTATTATCGTGGAGATTTCCATCTCCGAAATTGACTTGCTTTTTAGTGTTTCCACCAAAGACTTGCTTTGATAGGTGTGCAAAGCTTGTCGAGGCGATCTTGCTTAGTGCATCCGCCTTGCGGTTTTCCCCTCTAGGAACTTGCTTTATAGTGAACCTATCAAAGCTTTTATCGTTGTCTTAGTTTTATCAATGTACTGGATCATATTATCTCTTTGGCCGCGTATTCGCCCAACACATGGTTGGCCACTAGTCGGGAATCCACATTTGCCTCTAGGTTACGTACACCCATTCGAGCTGCAATGCGTAGTCCAAAGTAGTAGGCTTTTCGTACTGGCCTCATTGTTTGTCCCTGTGAATTCAAACGCAAAGGCGTAAGTGAATTCCGCTCTCCTCTGGATTTGTGAGAATGAGGCCCGCTCTCGAGCCATCAATGCATGAGGATCCATTCAGTAACAAGATCCATGGATCTTGCGCTCAGATTCGATCTTACTTGGTGTGGGTACCTCGTCGGTGTCCGGCTTTTCAATGATGAAGTCTCAATAGGATCGTCGCTTTGATTGCGTATGCGTGGTCTGTAAGAGATGTTGTGCTCACCTAGCAAGTACACTCCACTTCGTGAGTCCGCCTGATCGCGCCGTTTGGAAATGATCTGCTTGATCGGTTGGTCCGTGATTATCTGCGATTGGGTGTGCTTGGAAGTACCAGCGTTTACCGCGGCAAAGAAAAGACCAATGCCGTAACTAATGAATTTTATGCTATAGTTCATCTCCGTCTTCTTGAGTGCCTTGCTTACGAAGTAGATAGAGGTTTGACGGAGCCCCATTCGTTAGTAGCATTGACTGCGCTTGATTCTTGGGACAAATACATGATCAGCTCTTCCGGTCGTGGTGCGACAAGTGTTGGGAGCGTTACGGATGTTGTTTAAGCCGAGTGAAGGCCTCCTCGCCTCAAGTAGTCCATCCGAAATCACCCTTCTTGATACACTTCGCTTTTGAAAAGAGGTAGTGATTTTTCTCGCCGATTGGATAAGAACCTGCGGCCGGGCCAACTTTCGTTGAGAGATTGGACTTCCTTCAACGTGCGGCGGTGAAAGAAGTTCGATGACCGCTTTGTCTTTTAAGGACTCGACACGGTTTTATATCTTTATGCGGTTTATCAAGTATCCAAGGAACATGCCTTCGATGGCTTAAGGTACACTTCTTGGGATTTAGCTTCATATTGATCTCTCGTAGAGTTTTGAACGTTTCCTCAATGTCGCGCACTAGCTCATCTTCAGTATGGCTCTTTATGACCAGGTCATCAACATAGACCTCTGTTAGATATTAGTTTTCACATACACATCAAACCATAACACAAAGTGGGCGTATAAGTGGAATTCTAGAGAGAGAAAGTTAGAGGTTTAGGGAACTTAGTGAGAGAAAGTGAAAGATATTATTATGAGCTCCAACTCTCTACCTTGGGAGGTAGAGAGTATTTATAGTCTTACATATATCGCCACACATCGGGTCGTGGATCGTGCATACAAGTGGGTAAAGACCCGTCCGTCCTCCACGGTGTTACTTAACTAAATACTACTTAACATAAAAGAACTATGACTACGAGCTTTCTAACGATTACATATACTTGAGGTGACCGACTCTTTAATACCCGGAATTTCTAATTCCTAACAATCTCCCCCTAAGGAGGTCACCTCAATCATGTACTAAAATTACATTGAATACAATAAGATATTACATTAACAATTGATCTTGCATTCTTGATGTAGTACTTTGCTCTTAAGCTCGTAGTCATTGATTCTTCACATTGCATGTTTGGTTACTTCAAGTGGAGGTCTTTATCGATCCACGTGATAATAATTTTGAGCCATCATTTGAGATCATCGGCTATAAAAATCTCGATACATCCATTGTGGTGTTGGTATTATGTGATGTTGTGACTTTAGGACCGACATGCTCACATTCTGGATCTTGATATCTTCTCATCGAGTAGCGAAGCATTTGTTGATTCATGATATTGGCGCAGCCAGAAAGCGTAAGCATGGAGTGAAAATATCCGAGTCATTGATGCACTAATCATGATTTCTTTTGAGATGAATGTGTTAAGTGAGCATGCGGCTATGTATTGACCGCTTCATTCGACACCGCAAACGCCGGGTGTGATACAAAGCAGTTAGCAATAAATCGCACAAAGTGTCTTTGATCACTTTCGATGAATTGAGGTACACGCCCACGGTTCCTCGCTGATCAAGACAAGTACCGCCTGTGATCGTATAATTCAAGAATTTCCTTGACAGGTTTCGCAGAATGCTCTAGCCGTTCTCAAACCGAACATCTCAAAGAAGACAACACGGAGTGAGTGAACCAAATAATTTAAGTCCACCGATTGATGAAAAGAGATTTGAAAAACAATCGCGTATTGCTCAATAGAAATTGTTTTTGCAATACAACGAAGGTTTTAATGAAAATCAATTATCAATCATAAAACACCTTTTGATTTGAAAAATTAGTACACGTCGATGTGCTAAGAAAAGAGTTTTAAGCACAAAGACCGGTTTTTCAAAGGTATCCGTCAATCCATAACCTGAACTATGATTGATTCAAAAGATTGAATCGCCCCATTGTTTCGCTCGCTTGTCACATGGTTGATCTATATAATAGATCTCACATGCCACCTACCAGGAGCTTGTTTGATGTTGGCTCCGGAAGGCTTTCCATCTTCATTGTGAATATGTTAACACATCACTCGATGTTCCGCAATACCACAAGGATAATGCGTAGGACTCATAAGATATAATCTTTCTTTCCACATTGTGTGAAAGAGAGTCTTCATTGAAAGTGTCCTAATGAGATTTATTGATGATCTCGTGGCTCTAGACTCAATTTGTGCATATTTGGTTCCTATGTCGGAGACTAGGAGAGGGTCTCCTTCTTCAATATCAACAATCTCTAAGAGAAAGTCGATAGATAATGTCGGTTCCCCGTGAGAATGAAACAAGTCCTTTTAAGAGGAACTTGAGTGGTTTGAGAAGTTGAAGTGCAAGGCCACTGGGTCCATGACGTCTTGTCTTCAATACCGATGTTACCATCAGTAGCATATGAATTGAACCGGTTTCGCCTCTAAGGTTGAATAAATGGAGGGCTATTTGTTTTCACCCTTTTCTCATTCAATTCTTTTTAATTCTTCAACCCCTTCAGTGCTTACCGAGACTTCATAGCTAGATCCATGTTGGGTTTATTCCAAGACTAGCTCGCCTCAGTCCGCACTCTTCCCATATCTCATTTTTCTCCTTTTATCATCATACCTAAGAACTCTACACTAACTAGTGGATAGTCCCTGGGTAGATCCCTCCGTTCTGGCGGATCATGGGAACAAATACCTAACCTTATCATCCTTATATCACCGCACATAAAGTAAAGTTGGTCGGTCTATTTGGTATTGTTCATCCGCCATTGGAACCAATTGAAAACCATTTGAAAATCAATCCGGATACTTGTGATATATTATCAAAGCATTTTGTACTTGAATTGTTTTTGATATTTTTAGAATAAGAACTCCCCTCAACATGTGCATCAAGTATTTGAAATTGTTTTGCACACGGAGGCAAGAAGAAGAATTAACTTCTTTGATTACCATTTTCTAAAAAATATCAACATCACTTCCCTAATCAAATCAAGTAGATAAAGCATTTTGGGGAAGGATGAGGTTTTCATGATTTTGCTCCCCTCAATATGTGCCTCGAGGTTTGAAAAGAGTTTTGCACATACTAGAGGGAACCTGCACATTGAGATAAATGATCACGTTTCAAATCATAGGTTTAAGATAGATGCTCCCCTCAACATGTGCATGGAAAATTTGAAATCGTTTGTCACATGTGGGAAGGACAAAGATGTACATCCTTATAAAACCATTTACCGAATTATCAGTTTAAATCCAATTTAAATCACACATTCTCCCCGATCACAATTATCAAATCATTTGAGATTTGTGATCTCTTATAGATTTAAATTGATTTTGAAAGCTTTTAAGGAGAATTGTGACTTGATTATGAAAGCGCTTTAACTGATAAGGATCGGATTTTAAGACTTTAAACTCCATTGATAAAACATGCATGTACATCTTTTGAAAACAATTTAATGCCAAATAACTTTTTAATTTAATTGAAATCATTCTCCCCTCAATCAATGACATAGGTTGTTGATTGAGAGATAGAGATTTTGACAAATAAGTCCCGATGATTATCAAAAATAGAGACCGAGTTATTTTTCAAAGCATTTAGTTTTCATCAGATAAATGTTTATAGAATCAGAGCATGGAATTTGAAAACATGGTAAAACATGGCTCTGTTCTTTCTTTTAAAACCGGTTATTGCCTAAAATGACAATAAACCATTGTTTCACTTTCTCCCAAAAATATTTTGATTTTTTGATTTTTAATTAATTTTTTTGATTTTTTTAAATTCGAACAACATCTAAAGTCCCGTGTCATTCTTTGAATGACAACACAAAGACCGTAGATATTATCGAACCGAGAAAAAGCATGACAAATTGACAATATTTTTGAAGATTTTTCGAATTTTTCGGATTTTTATGGATTTTGAAGGTTTTATAATTTTGTATTTTGTTTTTCGAATAAATATGTACAAGAGATAGATGAAGATAGACCTTTACTCCTCGTCTTCCTCCCAAGACGCGTTTGAGTGTTTCGGTTGAAGGCTTTTCAAGCCAAGACGTGGAAGAATAAACTCAAAACGTTCTCTTGGAAGAGCTTTGGTGAAGATGTCTGCTAACCGATATTCAGACCTCACAAAATAGAGTTCCACCACACCTTTTTCCACTTGTTCCCTGATGAAATGATGTCGAATGTCGATATGCTTTGCTCTTGAGTGTTGAACGTTGTTGCATGAGAGAGCAATAGCACTTTTATTATCACAGTAAGAGGGATTTTGTTGAATTCAAAGCCATAGTCGATAATTGAGATCTCATCCATAGGATTTGAGCACAACAAGATGACATGGCTATGTATTCAGCCTTCGTAGAGGAAATAGAAGTACTCATTTGCTTCTTTGAAGACCAGCTCACAAGCTTATCACCCAAGAATTGAGCACCTCCAGATGTACTTCGACGTGTATCTTGACAACCTCGCATGATCAAGATCTCGCATAGGCCGTTAGTGACATACCGGTGTCCTTCGGGTACCAAAGTCCCATATTGATGGTTCCTTGGAGATACCGAAGACCCGTTTAACCGCTTCAAGGTGCTTTTGGGTAGGCTTAGCCTGGTATCTAGCACACATGCAAACAAATAACAAGATGTCCGGTCTACTAGCTGGAGGTACATCGTGGATCCAATCATACTACGATATTTCGTTTGGTCAATCATGATCCCCGAGTGGTCCTCATCTAGTTTGGTTCGATCAATCATGGGGTGTCAACAGGGTCACTTGAATCAAATCCAAATTTCTTTAAAATCTCGTTTGCATATTTAGATTGATTTATAAAAATGCCTCCCGGACTTTGTGAAATTTGTAATCCCAAGAAAATGACATTTGTCCCATCATTGACATTTGAAATTTTGAACTCATTTCATTTGAAAACGATCACATTCCATTGGGTCTGTCGAGGCAAAAATAATATCATCAACATAAATTTGAACATGAGTTAAATGTTTGCCTGACTTCCTTGTGAACAATGTAGGATCAACTGCTCCTTTGCTAAATCCGGTAGATAGAAGAAACTTTGACAGAGTATCATACCATGCCCTTGGAGCTTGCTTTAAACCGTAAAGAGCCTTCTTCCGACGATAAACGTGAGTAGGATGCTCTTGATTCACAAATCCTTCAGGTTGGCCGACGTAGACGACTTCTTTAAGATCTCCGTTCAGAAATGCCGCCTTCACATCCATCCGATATACTACCATGTTCTTACTAGCAAAGATTAGCCAAGAAAATTCGATTGCCTCGATTCGAGCAACCGAGCAAAAGATTCTTCAAAATCAATACCCTCCTCTTGACCGTATCCTTTAGCAACTAATCGAGCCTTGTTCTTCAACACATCACCATGCTCATCAAGTTTCACTTTGAAGATCCATTTTAGTGCAATAATCATAGCACGCCTGGAGTGTACTAACTCCCATACATCAAGTCGATCAAACTCATGAATTTCATCTTGCATGGCATTGAACCAGCTATCTTCATTCATGGCGGTTTTAACATCTTTTGGTTCGATCTTAGATAGTACGGAGTTGAAGAAGCACCATAAGGCATCGGTTGCAAGTTGGTTCCGGGTTGATACAGACGAGAGGGATTTCCAATGATGTTGTCTAATGGATGATCGTGAGTCCATTTTCTGAGGTGTTCATGTGGCAGTTGTTGAGGGACTGAGGTAGCCGAGTCGATGTCTCCCAAGAAGATGGTTCGATGATGATTCAGGAGCAAATATGTTTTCAAATGGAGCATCTTCGTGAGTAGCAAAGGGATTAACTTCATCATTGATGCCAGAAAACATTTCCATGATGTACATTTGAAGAATGATGATTTGTTGATGAGACAAGGATCACAGCAGGTGCTTCTTGACTTAAAGATATTGAGACTGAGGGATTGACTTCATTCACCGGAATATGAGCATCCTCTGTTGTAGGGATCAACACCTCATTAGTAATTGAATCATAAAGTTCATCAAACATAGGATCAAACAATTTCTTTAAATCATCTTCCGATGGAGGTACATATGGAGTTTCTTGAGAAGAGTTTGGAACAAGGGATGAACCAATGGGACTGATTTGAAGTGCGGGTCCCGAATGGAGTGTCCAGAGCCATTTGACCGTCGACTCATCAAACGTAACGTGAATTATTTCCATGATATTTCGGTTCTTTTGTTGTAGATTCGGTATCCCTTTTTGTTTGGTGCATATCCTACAAATACTCCAATGTCCGCTTTAGCCCTAAGTTTGCCTAAGTCTTGACCCTCATTAGTTGGATAACACAATGCACCAAACACACGAAGGAAAGAGAGATTAGGTTTTCTCTTGTGGACAAGTTCATATGGAGTTTTTCCATGTACAGTGTGAATCAGGGAACGATTTTGTGTGTAGCATGCAGTGGCAATTGCTTCAGCCCAGAGAAACATTGGAACCTTTGAGTAAATCCGCATTGTTCTAGCGGCTTCAACAAGAGTTCGATTTCGTCTTTCAACTACACCGCTCGTTGAGGAGTTCGTGGAACACTTCTTTGATGGCTGATTCCAATGCTTTCATAGAATTCACTAAGTTGATTGTTAACAAACTCAGCCCATTGTCTGCTCGATAATTCGGACGTTTTGTTAAGTCGAACTCGCTGTTTGATGAGTTTGATGATGATATCTGGAGTTTCATCCTTTGTCCTTAAGAACTTGACCCACGTGAATCTAGAGTAATCATCAACCACAACTAACACATATTTCTTCCCAAAGATATTCTGCACCCTCATTGGTCCACATAAATCCATATGAATCATATGAAGAACTTCTGTGACAGAGTTAGTAGGTTTGGGTTTATGGGCATACTTTTGCTTTTTCCCAATTGACATGCTGAACAAAGATGATCCTTTTCATACTTTAGTCTAGGTAAACCTACAACTAAGTCCTTTCTGGAGAGATCATTGATGGTGCCAAGTTCAAGTGATTGAGACGACGATGCCATAACCATGACTTTGTTTTTGAATCCTTTGATAACAAGCGATGGAGAAGCCTTCATCATGTCATCGATAGAGATGGTGTAAAGATTTGAACCACGAGTTCCTTTTAACAGTTCCTTACCATTAAGATCTCTAACAAAGCAGGTATGTTTTCTCAAGGCTACTTCTAGATCGAATCACGAATTGACCAACAGAGAACATATTATGACCCAAACCTTCCACATAGTATACTCTAGAGATAACACTATCACCAACAACATAATCTCCATAACCCATAATAGCACCTAAATGATCATTACCAAATCTAACAGTCTCCGATGAATTTGCTCACGGTTCATGAGCCGCGACCGTCTCCAATATATGCTTGGAACCTGAGTCCAGTACCACGAACGATTTGAACGACCTGCAGTTGAACACGCACAAGAATGGATAATCGATAATTGGGATCCCCATGCAAGAATGGGTTCCACTTGGTTAGTAACAATGATTGGAACACCCACATCGTAAATAGAAACATCCATATAGAAAATGAAGCAATGGAATCATTGGGAATAGATGCAACTAGTGTCTCAGATAGACCTATTCAAAGTATGTTCACTTCTTAAGGGAATAGTTCTACCAATAGGCATCCATTTTTTAGTGGGCATAATCTCGATTAGTCTTACGACCAAAAGGTATCCAATAAAACCTATCTTTATAAATGTTCTTCCCGTGGGTTTCCAACGCTTTCTAACTTTCTTTCGTTTTTGCCTTTTAGCCTTCTTAGCATGAATTTTTGCATTAACAATTTTAACTGGGCATTTGACAGCATTAGACAAAGCATTCACACCACATTCATGATTAGAAAAAATTCAAGCACATCATTACAAGGTTTGCAAATAGTATCGAATTGAATTAATTACGACGCCTAAGGCTAATACTAGAATCAACACGATTCGCTTTATTCAACTCAAGCTTAAAGTTCCTAGATTGGTCTTCTACTCTCTTCCAATGCACATTCTTAGCTTGAAGGTCCTATCATTCCTTGTATTGTCTTGAGACTTTGACCTCGCTCCGCTTTAATGTCACCGATTACTCTGTAGAGGGAATGGGAACATTAGTTGGTTGATCTACTTTTGCATCACCGCTTGATGTACCGGGTCTGAACTACATGCAGGCACTAAGGTTCACTTTCTTAAAACTAGAGGTTTGAGATTTGTACCCTAGAAGGCACACTTAAAGTTCACTTTCTTAGCATAACATATCCGAATCTGAACTACTTGAAGGCACATTAGTGTTCCTTTCAAAACATTGGGCATAGAATGATTTCATACTTGGCACTAGGCATAGAACAATGGCATCAAAGGATTAACTCTTTCACCTAATGATTTGGGCATATTGTGATCAACATTCTAAGATTTCTTGAGATCGTTTGGCATAGGCAAGCAAACCTAATTTCACTATCAAGAGGTTTGTTAATGAAATCCTCTTCAACAATCTCACGAAGACATTCTAGACTATCCTTAAGGGATGAGAAGTATGTTTGAAATAGCATGTTCATTATTCCTAAGATGAGGAGGATATATTTAATAGATAAAGCATATTTATTACAAGGGTGAACTTTGAGACAACATTCTTATTGTCAAGTGGCATTTTCCCTTTTCCTGACTCTTCAGATTCTCAATTTCCTTTTGTAAAGACGTTATTTTTCGTTGTTTTGGTCACGGGTGACGTTTATTGAATCATATAACTCTTTGAAATGTCGTTTAACCTTTTCATTTTCTTCTAGAAAACTCTCGCTTTCCTTTTGTAAGGCATTAACTAAGTTTTGAAGATGAAAAGTTTGAGAATTTCGAGAATCTAAAGGAGGAGGCATTTGGGAGCCTGTCATATTGTTCGTTTGACCCTTTAATTGAGAGATTTGGGCTTTCAACTTTCTGATCGTGTTGCAATGAGCTTGAATTTGTTCATCACATTTGTTAATTTGAAAACTGCATCAAACTCTGGAGCATCCGAAGATGTCTTGATATTTGAAGTTTTGACATTTTCTTTAAGATGTTGATATTTTAGTTGTAAATTAAAATGCTCAACTTCTAGTTTAGAAAAATGTTTAACCAAATTGTCGTGATCATCCAGTTCAATTTTCTCGTTTAGTTTAGAATTAGTTTTTTCAAGCTCAATGACACGATCATGGGAGACTTTCATGGCCACAGATAGTTCATGAAATTTGGAAGCATTAATAGAGCAATTTGAAGCAAAGTTGAAAAAATATCTTGAGCAACACATTCAGGAATAAGAGTCTCATTTAAGGTATGCAAGTTCTTCCTCTCAATCTCATTATATTTTAGTGCACGCCCATAATCACTAACTTCAACTACCATTGCATCAAATTCCTTTTCCATTCCCTTGATATCAGTTTCTATCCCCTTTTAAGACTCTCAAAGTGATCTTTTAGAAGTTTAAAGAAAGGCATGACCTCCGTTAAATAACATTCTTTCATTTGCTCAAAACCCCTTTCTCCTTCCGTTATACCAGGGGGTGTGATCCTTTTCTTGCAAGTTTTCTCAAAATCAACAAATAGTTGAAATATAACATATTGGCTAATTAAGGTCTTGCTTTTAGTGGCAATTGTTCTAGGAACAAGATGCATTGGTGAATTAGGAGGATACACAACGCTTCTAGGCATTTTCCATAGGGGAGGGTTTGTTTCAACAATATTATTAGCTTTCTGCTTATCTAAATCCTTTTCCGTAAAACTTGTTCTGAGTCAACAATGTCTGAGGCTTAAACATGTTCAAGGAAATCCAGTTTTCCTTTTTGTAGTCATGGGGAGTGATAATTATTTTTTTCTCTTTGCATTTAGGATCATCTAATTTTTTGTTCATCCTTTCCCTAGTGACTTCATCTGATTTCTTATCTTCCTCAGTGCACTCAACGCAACTAGGTTATCGTCTAGGTTTAAGAATCTCATTGCCATCATAGATCACACTTTGAGCTGCTATCTTTCCGCACTCTGGTTGGGTTTATCTATAATGGGAACACTATGCTTATCGCTTAGAACTCTATGTTTAGTGACCATGTGAGCAGTTTGAATGGTGTTTCCTTGTATGTACAACTTGTTTTCAAGTTTGTTTTTCAAAGTTTTCAGATTAGAAAAATCTCTCAAGAGTTTTGATTCCTTTGCATTAAATTCTTGCTTAAGCATTTTCACATTTTCTTGAAGTTCTTGTTTTTGCTTAGCCGTTTTAGAAAGTTTTTCTTGCAAGGAATTTAATTCTTGTTTCAATACTTCTTCTCAAAAATTACTTTTTCTAATGACTGTACGCACTTGGTCATCCATTTCCTCGCCACGAGTGGTCAACTCAAATTTAGCACGTTGTGCATAAATAGCAACACGTTCTTTATAGGCATTTAGTTCGTAAATTACGTAATCATCGGGGCACATGCGTGTATTCATCAAAAACATAGTCATTGTTGACTGCAGAAGATGCATCACTTGGTACACCATCACTTTCACTTTGTTTCACATATTGATCATATGGGATAATATTGATATTACCCATATTTTCAATATTTGATTCAATAGTTTCAGTTGATTGTACTTTGTCATTCATCTTTTGCACATCAAGATTATCGATAGTTTTAATACCTCTGAGATGAGTTTGTCTTGGATGGGCAGCTAGTGGTGAAGAAGAGACCTTGGGAGAAACCATTGGAGAAATGCTAGCCATAAAATTGTGTGTGCAGTAGGTCCATCATCCACATCAGAGTCGTATGCATCACAATCACGACTTGAAAGGCATTCGATGATTGTGACCTATCTCCAATAGGCCGCCATCCACATCTGCATCATAGGTCTTGGCATTGCCCTCAGCTAGAAACAGCAATTCCTCTTCATCCAAAGCAGCACCATTGTCCCGAGCTTGTCAAGCAAAGATCTTATCTCTCAAGTAATCAAGATTCTGTGGACGCTTTGGAGATGTGCGCTTCTTGCAATGTGTCCCTCACCACCACAGTTATAACATTTGATCGGCTTAGCTTGACCTTGGTTACCATTCCTTCCTCGATTCTGGTTGCCAACATAACCTTTACCAGCTCCACCTCCCCCCGATCATACTGTCTTTCCTGAATCGTTGCACCACTATCCTTCCATCTTTAACAGGGCTTGATTGTGTGGGTTAGATGTCGTTCGAGGTTGTTGTTGGTTTGTGGGAGAGAATTCATGTTTTGACTAATCAGAAGAGCTAGTTGATTTATGAAGTTACCCACGGTGCATCAAAGATCACTTGTTTGAACATAGGATCAAGAATGAGTTTGTGATTACCATTACCCAAGGGTATGACTTGTGATGCTTTGGTTGTGATTCCGATGTTTGAGTAGAAGGCAGTTGAGTCATTAGACGAGCTTGTCTCTCCCTCGTTGGTTTTGAACTGATTGAGAATCAATTTTTCAAACATAGCATGTCTCTCATTCTCAAGGAGGAAGGCATAGAGTTGCTCATAGTTTGTATTCTTCAATCCTTTAGTGAGCTTCACAAATGTGACAAACTTGTGCCATTCGGGATTCATGTTGTTCACAAATTTTGAGTTCAAATGAATGTTAGGCATAGTCATTCCGATGTTCCTCATGTCATTCACCAACTTATGAAATCTCACATAGTACTCATAGACACTCTCATCTGGTTTCATCTTGAAGTGTTCAAATTCGTCATAGAGTTGGGATTCTCTTTCTTCCATAGTTAATTTCAACCTCGAGAGAAGCATCTTAACATTATCCCAAACCGCCTTTGCATCGGTGTTGTGATTGATCAGCTTGTAGATGTCTTTAGGAAGACCTTGAAGTACAATGTTTGAAGCCCGATATCCGATCGAATCTCTTTTTCTCCTTATCATCAAGCTCATCATACATTTTAGGTCTGCGTCCATTCCAAATAGAGTTCCATCTTCATTAGTATCAAGTATGTCTCTAGTCGTCTCAACTCGATATGGTCCTTCATCAATGGATTTGAGAATGTTGACACCATATTCCTTTCCAAGGCAGCATAACTGATTCGTTGAGCCCAAGAATCGTAGTCAGCCTTCAAGCATGGGTGGACGAGTATCTAACCCACCGCTTGAACATCCTCTCCAACAAAGTGGAGATGATAGTAGGAACGTTGGTAGACATGTTAACAGATAATACGGGATTTTATAACTCTATGATTAAACCGAGAAATAGATTCTTTCACGGGATTTTACTAAATCAAGAGAAAACCGTAAGCAATCACCCAAGTCGCTAGAAGATAATGCACCAAGTCGCTAACACTTAATTCGCTACACCACTAAGTCGCTAGAGTCCCAAGTCGCTAGACAAATGCAAGTCGCTAAGTAGTAACTCGCTAAGCCTCAAGTCGTTAGCAAAATTTTGGCAAAGAATTCGCTACTCAAGTCGCTAAAGATACAAGTCGCTAAAGAGCAACTCGCTACCAACCAAGTCGCTACCATTAAGTCGCACCGTAGTGGAGAGTCCACTACTTGTATCAGAACTCGCTAGATCTAAGTCGCTAGGTCTAAAACTGAACTCGCTACAAATTTGTAAAGCAAGTCGCTACGAAGAAAGTATTCCGTGTGTTAAGTCGCTAGCAAGAAAAACCACATAAACATCACTTTTCAATCCAAAACAACCCAACCAAGATGATTCAAGCCTACCAAATGAAAACCTACACACTTGTGATGATTCTAAACATAAAAGTACTAACAAAATCCAAACTTTAACACAAGAAATCAACCAAATGATGCAAAAACCACTAAACTTTTTCAAACTCAAAACCACCTAAAAACCACTAGAAATCCAAAGATGTGCAAGATATGATCTAACCATGGCTCTTGATACCAATTGTTAGATATTAGTTTTCACATACACATCAAACCATAACACAAAGTGGGCGTATAAGTGGAATTCTAGAGAGAGAAAGTTAGAGGTTTAGGGAACTTAGTGAGAGAAAGTGAAAGATATTATTATGAGCTCCAACTCTCTACCTTGGGAGGTAGAGAGTATTTATAGTCTTACATAAAACGCCACACATCGGGCTGTGGATCAGGCATACAGTGGGTAAAGACCCGTCCGTCCTCCACGGTGTTACTTAACTAAATACTACTTAACATAAAATAACTACGACTACGAGCTTTCTAACGATTACATATACTTGAGGTGACCGACTCTTTAATACATGGAATTTCTAATTCCTAACAACCTCTAGGTTGCGGCCCACCTGTTTTTCGAAAGCATTATCTACTAACCTCTGGTAGGTGGCCGCATTTTCAAGCCAAAGGGAATTTTTGTGTAGCAATAGACTTTGGCTTTGTGTGAAAGGCCGCTTTTTCCTCGTCCTCCATAGCCATTTAGATTTGATGATATCCCTTGTACGCGTCGAGGAAGCACTTTAATGGGTATCCGCATCGAGACTCTATTTTCCAGTCTATCTCTGGTAAAGGATAGCGCCTTGTGGACATGCTTTGTTAAGGTCGGTGAAGTCTCACGCACATTCGCCACCTGCCGTCACTTCTTTACCATGACTGGATTGGAAAGCCAGTCATGGTAGTAAACTTCCCGCATGATCCCCGCTCTACCGCTTTTTTGTACTTCTCGCCAAGATTGCTTTGCGCGCGCCCTGGCTTGGCCGCGCTTCTTCTCATGGCGTATGAGTATCCCTGTCGGATTCTCAGTTTATGCTCTGTGACAGAGCGTGGTACTCCTGTCATGTGTTTAGGCTCCCATGCAAAAATATCCAAATTCTTCTGCAGGAGTGCACATACAGTTGTTTTGCCGTTGTCCGACAATGAACCTCCGATAGATATTTCCTGTTCCGGGTATTCGGGATGAATTGCTACTTTCAGATTTGGAATTCTGGTTGTCTGGCTGTGGGTTGGTGCCGCCTCGCATGAAATCGTTGCATTCTCTATGTGGTACAGGGCATTGTAAAGAGTAAAATACCACCTTCCACTGGAATTTAAGCATCCCATGCGCTCGTTGATGGCATCGCCTGATAGCTGATATTCCCTGATCTCCCAATAATGCCATTGTATGGCGAGGGAGATTTAATCACCATGAATTCCATCCAGGCCGTTGCGGAGTGTTCTTCGTTTCCAATGCTGACAGGTAATCGTATTTGCCCCATAGGCCATATCTTCTCACTCTGAAAACCCCAACGCTGTTTCGACCGGATTAACTGATGCAGATTTCGTGACGCAATCGCTTGAAACAAGTGCTCATACATGATGTCGGCAGAAGTTCCACCATCAACATACATGCGGTGGATGTCGTGACCCCCGCGCTATCTCTACAGGAGTGGTTCCACCACTGCGTTGTCCGCGGTTAAGGTGGGGAAAGAGATCTCCTTTCCACGTGAAAAGTCCTGGCTGACCTTCCGCCCTTGTGACCCGCTGCCATGATTGTATCATGTAAATGGTGTCGGGCTTGTCTTTAGGTGTCTCTTTCTTATTGCCACTCTTCTGGTCCAATCTGCCCTCTTTGACCATCTTGTCAATGAGTTGGCGCAGTTGGACACATTCGTTAGTGGTGTGGCCCTTCTGCGCGTGGTAGTCACAATATCCATTCCCGGTGCGCCGATCCTCTAGGGTGCGCATTTGTGGTGGTCTTGGGAAGTTCGCCCCTTCTGTCGCGAGTATTTCCTTTGGGGTTTTTGTCAGCGGGGTGTATCTGTCATTATCCCTCCCGCTCCCCTGACTGCGATAGCTTCTATTACGGTTGCTACTCCGGTCATTGGGTTGTCTCCCAGGTTGTTCCTGCGACCGGTAGTTTGAGGAGTTTCTTTTGCTATCCGCTGCGGCGGCTTCACCTTGGACGAAGGACCTAGAGCGTTTCATGAGTTCATCAAAAGTTTCAGGAATCTTGTCATTCAACCTCTTGATGAGTTCTGGGTTATTAATTCCATTCATGAAACCGGAGATCTTTAGCACTTCCGGGCATGCTTTAACTTGCATGCATTCATCTTTAAAGCGCTCCATGAATGCGCTCGTAGTTTCTCCTTGGCGCTGCTTTACCCTGGCAAGTTCGACAGGGTTCTTAGCGCACTTTTTCTGCTGAGTAAAATTTAGGCGGAACGCCTTTCTTAATTCTTCAAAACCATTTATACTCCGTCGCGGGAGCTTGTTGAACCAGCCTCGCAGACTTCCCACTAGTGTGGAATTAAACATGTGGCACCACACCGGGTTGTGGCCAATTCTCAATAGTTGCGGCTGATTCAAAGATTTTTAGGTGATCGCCTGGATCACCTCCTGGCCATAGGTCTTGACATTAGCGGGCATGCGCCTCTTCTTGTTCTCTGAGAAATCGCTAATGCGTCTAGTGAATGCGTCCACTTTCTGACGGCGCCATGGGAGAGACATGTCCTCCTCTTGGTCATTGTGTCTGCTTCTGGACTTCCAATGTCCTGTATCACTATCCTCGTTGTCCGAGGAGTTATCGGAGGACGAGTTTTCCTTCCTTCGGCGCTTGCGCCGGCTATCCCCAGAGTTTGGACTGGAAGGACTTTCACTCGGGGAGTACCTCCGCCCAAGTCTGTCATGCACTTTGCGGCTACCCAGTCTATCATAGACACTGGTACGCCGTTCATTTTCATCACTATCGCTCAAGTGATGAGAGTGAGATGTCTCCTCGTCCTCCATTCTCCTTCCGATCCTGTTGAATACTGGGGGTCGGCGTCCGTTTCTTCCGCGCTTCTCTTTTTGATGGCGCAGTGGGGGAGTATCGTGTTCAGAATCAAAATTTAGTCGGGTTTGCAAGTTCCGACCCGATCTCTTCTTTTATTCCTCTTGCATGAGGGTAGCTAAGGCTTCGTAGTTTTGGGATACGAAATCTTCTGGCGCCAGCTACGGCGCAACTCCTTCTAGAGCGAGTGTGTTTGTTTCTACTACTATGCTCTTATTCTGATTTAGTGCCTCTGGTGCCTTTGTCAAATCAGTTTCTAGCACTGATTGAAAGGGAGTGGTAAGGACAGTGCGCAGTGGATCTACTTCACTGGCGGTGGTTGCAGTGGCTTGGGTTGTCCCCGAGCGTGGTTCCACCAATGGAAAGACCGAGTCTTGGCCTGATCCCTTGTTTTTAGCAGCGCTGGTTGTCCCAGCAGTTTGTTTAGGGGTCGATCCACTTTGCAGCTTCTTTCCCATAAGGTCTGACTGCGATCGCTGATTTCCATGCTTCGTCATTCTAGTCTTGGTTCTTAGTGAATGGTCCCACGGATGGCGCCACTTGTTGATACAAAAGATGGGCGTTCCTTGTTTGGGCTCCGGTTCTTGTACCAATTGCTGAGTGTTACTTGAGACCTGCGCACTAAGAGACAGAAAACACTGTTAGACTTACCGTGGGATTGTCTCCCACGATTATCCTCTGGCGTGAGAGTAAGTAATCAGTTTAGGGTTTAAGGGGTATTAGGGCTCTAAGATCGTACCTTAAACGAGGGATGTGATTCCCTTTATATACGCACGGAATCCTTGTTGGTTCCGTGTTCCTCAACCTTCGGCGTATCCCGCCTTAGTCGGTTGGGAATGATTATCTTCCTATTTAGAAGATATCGGATATCTATTCCATCAATAGATTCGGGTTTGGGCCTTCATGAGCCCAAACGTCTAATCGGCTTAGCCCAGTTCGTACCGGGCCAAGTTAGTATTGGACTTTAGTCGGGTCCATGACCCGAATATAGACTATACGTCATCATACAACAAAATTTCCAACCAGACCAGGTATTCTGTAACATTATGAAATGTCTTTAACCAGTAATACAAAATACGTTGACCTGAGAATTTGGATCAGATGCCCATATTACTATCCACGTGAACTAGCTAGCCTAAACGACCTGATATTGGTAGAAATAGTACCCTATAATTGGAATGATTAGAACGAGGACTATTTTCACGATGTCGAATAGCTTAAGCTGCCTTGCATCGATATTTCTTACTGTCTAAGTGGAGTCCATTACAATCTCGTCGCCTGCCATCTCTACCTGAAAAACATCAAAAAAACAAATACTGCATATAAGTAATGGAACACTTTGTATATCACAAAAACTTGAGCGAAGGAGATTAACAATGTTACTAAAAAGCAAACAATAATAAGCTACCTCAGAATTGCTTGACAAGGCTTCTTTGTTTTCTGCAGTGAAGTCACTACTCGCTTTATCACCATGGCTAAGTTTTCCAGCCCGACCTTCATCTCTCTTTCTTAAGCTCTTTACCAAGATTTTATTTTCATGTTTCAACGATAATATCTGCATGCATACAGATACATTAAGATACAAGGATTAAAAAAATGGTTTATACTATCCAACACTAAATTTATAGCAATACACTCCAATATATCCCCTAATAGTAATTAACCAAATTATAATTTGTGCTCTTTTGTAATTTTTTTAAGGAAGTGATCGATTCAGGGTAAGAGCATAATACTTACAAAGTTCCCGCAAATCTAGTGCTAATATGAGTTTGGTCTTCAGGTAGAAGCCTAGCCAATCCAAAATCTGCAATTTTAGGCTGATAATCGCTATCTAGTAAAATGTTGCTTGGCTTTATGTCTCTGTGGATGATGGTTACATTACATGGTACTATTCGTGAAGATATGCCAAGCCCCTAGCCGTGCCAAAAATAATATCAAACCTTTGTTTCCAGTTAAGGGTTCCCCGTTTCTCACCTAGATAGTACAGTACAATTATGTTTAAAAATGTAAGTATACGATATTTTAAGTATGTTTTGTAGGTTCGAAATGTTATGCTAAAATTTAAACCCAACTAACCGTAAAGGAATTTTTCGAGGCTTCCATTAGCCATGTACTCAAGGACTAGAAGTAATTCTGGTCCTTTACTACAACATCCAAGAAGGCGGATAAGATTACGATGATGTACATTACTTATAAGTCGCACTTCACTCTCAAAGTTATGTTTTGCTGTATCAGAACCTAAGGTTAGTCTCTTTACTGCAACAATGTTTCCATCCTTTAGATCACCCTGTTCGCGTTCGATAGAATAAAAGAATTAGAATAAATAATCATGTTGGTATGAGTTGATCATTAAATACTGTAACACACGTTTAGAAATCAACAAGAAATGAAAACGTGATCAACAATTGCAACAACACATTAGGAATCTATTCACAAGATGCAAGATCCGAAATGGGATTGTTATTAGTAAGATGTGGTTTACACAAATGATTACAAGAATTGAGAGAGAAAGTTGTAACTGAAATCAAGAATGAATATGATACAAGTGAGGGTTTGGTTTAAGTAGAAAGAAGAGTAACAGCTTTTGGCGCCAAAGCTGAAACTATTATGAAAGTTGTCTTCTTTAGTCCTTTGACTTTTAGTAGTTGTCATAACTGGTCCTTATTAACTTTGACTTGTAACAATCCCTGCTCCTTCAAACAATGCTTGTCCTCAAGCTTGGTTTTCAAACTCCGGATACCTCTGCAACAAATCATTTAGATTCTCCCATGTAGCATCCTCATCTGTGTGATTTGACCACTTAACCAAGGCATAGACCACAGCTCTATTATTGACTTTAGCTAGCTTCCTGTCCAAGATGGCAATAGGCTCAGCTGCAAGTAAACCAGTTGGACCACAATGAGGTAGCACTCCCATTTTGTTGTCACTTCCTTTACACAATTTTAACTGTGATACATGGAAAACAGGATGAACTTGACTTGTAGAAGGCAAATCCAACTTGTAAGCCACTGCACCAATCTTTTCAATAATCACAAAAGGTCCATAGTACTTTGATGATAGTTTGTGTTGATGTTCTTTTCTTATAGTAACTTGTCTGTGAGGTTGGAGTTTCAAATACACCCACATGCCAACTTCTAATACTCTGTCACTTCTGTGTTTGTTAGCTTGATTGACCATTCTATCTTGTGCTCTCTGCAAATGAAACTTTAACATCTGTAAAGCACTTTCTCTAGCCTGCATTGTCCTGTCAACTGCCTCAACTGTGCTATCTCCAGGTACATATGGAATATGGTTTGGTAGTTTTTGACCATAGACTGCCTCATATGGAGTTGTGTTGATGGCTGAATGGAAGTTAGTGTTGTACCAAAATTCAGCCATAGGTAACCAAGCAGCCCACTCTTTTGGCTTTTCACCAGTCATACATTTAAGATAACATTCCAAACACTTCTCACAATTTCAGTCTGCCCATCTGTTTGAGGGTGATAGGTTGTAGATAGTTTCAGTTGCACTTTCAAGGTTTTAAACATTGACTGCCAGAAATGACTTAAGAAAATTTTATCTCTGTCACTAACAATTGACTCAGATAGCCCATGTAATCTATACACATGATCAAGGAACAATTGAGCTACTGTACCAGCAGTAAAAGGGTGTTGCATAGCAATGAAGTGAGACTGTTTTGACAATCTGTCTACCACCACCAATATGACTATTTTTCCTTGTGAACTAGGTAATTTCTCAATAAAATCCATGGAGATTGAAGACCAAATCTTTTCTGGTATGGGTAGGGGTTGTAGAAGGCCAGGATAAGCTGCCAAATCAGGTTTCTCCCTTTGACACACATCACATTCCCTTACAAACTGTTTGACCATCTTCTGCATACCCTTCCAATAGAACATACTTTTGATTCTGTGCAGAGTTACTGCAGTACCTGAATGTCCTCCCATAGCATCTGAATGATAGTACTGAATGATGGTTTTCCTTAACTGTATGTCATCTCCTACCACTAACTTCTCCTTCCTTCTCAACAGTCCATCTACCATGGTGAATTTATTCTTGTTATAAGTACTGTTTTGTATCTGCTGAATAACATTCTCTAACCTCACATCCTGCTCCCAACTATTCTTGACTTGTTGTAATAGATCAAAAGCAATAGAAGTGAGAACAACAACATTGAGCTCAACTCCACTTGATACCCTTGACAAAGCATCTGCTACTACATTTTCAGACCCACTCTTATAAGAAATTTCATAATCAAATCCCAACAATTTAGGTAGCCATTTAACTTGGAAAGGAGTTGTCAACCTTTGTCCCAACAGGTATTTTAAGCTAAAATGGTCTGTTTTTATTTTGAAATGTCTATCAAGTAGATACCCCCTCCACTTTTCTAATGCCATCAAAACTGCTAAAAACTCCTTTTCATAAGTTGAGAGAGCCTGGTGTTTGGGTGACAAGGTTTTGCTCAGAAATGCAATTGGATGCCCTTCTTGTTGTAAAATTGCCCCAATTCCTACCCCTGAAGCATCAGTTTCCACAGTAAATACCTTGTTGAAATTTGGCATGGCAAACACAGGTGCTTGTACCATTGCTTCTTTAAGTGCCTCAAAAGCTTTTTGTGCAGATTCATCCCACTGAAAAGCATTCTTTTTGAGCAATACAGTCAATGGTTTGCTCACACTTGCATAGTTTTTGATAAACTTCCTATAATAACCAGTTAGCCCAAGAAAACCTCTAAGTTGCTTGACATTTGTTAGAACTGGCCACTCTTGCATAGCTTTTATCTTACTAGGATCAGTTGCTACCCCCTTATCAGATATAATGTGTCCCAAATACTCAACACTTGAAGTAGCAAAAACACACTTAGATTCTTTAGCAAACAAAAAATTATCCTTCATGACTTGCAGAACTTGTTTCAAATGGTTGAAATGAGATTCCAAGCTATCACTGTATACTAGTATGTCATCAAAGAAAACCAACACAAACTTCCTGAGAAACTTCTTGAACACTGAATTCATCAAAGATTGGAAAGTTGATGGAGCATTAGTGAGTCCAAAAGGCATCACCAAGAATTCATAGTGGCCCTCATGTGTTCTAAAGGCTGTCTTGTAAACATCATTTTCATGCATTCTAATTTGATGGTATCCTGACCTATCCAGCTTTGAGAAAAACTTTGACCCTTGCAGTTCATCAATTAATTCCTCCACCACTGGTATTGGAAACTTATCTTTAATTGTGGACTTGTTGAGCTGCCTGTAGTCCACACACATCCTCCAAGAACCATCTTTCTTTTTAACCATAACTATGGGAGATGAAAAAGGGCTTTGACTGTTTCTAATCACTCCTGACTCCAATAACTCTTTTACCATTGCTTCAATTGCATCTTTCTGTTGTGGAGGGTGTTTATAAGGTCTTATATTGACAGGTGGAGTATTTGGCATAAGAGGAATGGTATGGTCATGAGTTCTCTTTGGTGGTAATTCTTTGGGTACATCAAAAACTAGCTTGAATTCCTCAAGAACACTCTTCAACTCTTTGTTACAACTCAACTCAGAATCCATTTTCAACAAAGTAGCAGAGTACTCACACACAACCATAGCAGTCAATTCAGCTGTTACCCCCTTACTATCATAGTTTTGTTTACCCTGCATCCACTTGAGAGTGGTTTGTTGAGTTCCTCTTAACACAATCGTCCTTCCCTTGTAAGTGTATTCCATAATCAAGTTCTTAAAGTGACATCTAACCCACCCCAAGGTAGACAACCATTGAATTCCAAGTACCATCTCACAACCACCCAGTGGTAAGATTAACACATCAGAAGTATAAGAAACACCTTGAAACTCCCAAGTAAAATTCTTACACTCATATAAACTACTCATCACATTACCATTTGCCACTGAGACTTCTAAAGGACATATTTTAGTCAACCTACACCCTAACTTTTTAGCAGTACTTAAATCTAAAAAGTTATGAGTGCTTCCAGAATCAACCAAAACATGCAACATGTTCTTTCTTATAGCACCTCTGACCCTCATTGTTCTATAGGTATTGACACCAGTTAATGCATTCAAAGAAATGAGTGGAGGTTCATCAATTAGACTAGTATAAGAACTCACAACTCCTTCCTCAGTTAACAACAAATCCTCATCATCACTTTCCATCTCATCACCTATCACCTCTAAAGAGTACAACTGACCACTGCACTTATGGCCAGGTGTATATTTTTGATCACAATAGAAACAGAGGTGTTTGGCTCTCTTTTCCTCCAATTCTTGTGGTGTCAATCTCTTAAACTGCCTATTTGGCAAAGGCTTATTGGTACTCACAACTTGATTACTCCTAAAATTGTTATTCACATTTCTGTTATTGCTACCATTCATCACATTAGGCCTAGGAGTACTCAACAAAGGTGCACTTCTACTTTTGGTCACAGAAATATTAGCCTCTTGCAATTTTGCCAAATTGAACACATCAGTTAAAGTAGTAGGTGCAAACATCCTAACTACATATGCAATTTCATATTTTAAACCCCAATAGACAGGCTAACTGTATACTTTTCAGGCAATTCAACTTTATTCTGCAGTACTTCAAAAGAATCTTGGTATACCTGTACACTAGAAGTCTGTTTGAGATTCTTAAGTTCCATCACTGGATCTTCAAAAACTGGCTCAAATCTCTTCCTCACATGAGTCTCATACAGAGACCAAGTCATCACCTCTCCAAACTTCTTCATAAACTGAGTATGCCAAACAAGAGCTTTTCCAAACACATGCATGGAAACCAACCTAATCTTTTGTTCATCATTCACAATTTGATCCATCTCAAAGAACATCTGCACCCTATACAACCATCCTTGAACATCATCACCATCAAACTTAGGGAACTCAATCTTAGACAATCTTCCATACTGTCCTCCAATTTGACCATTGTTCTGCACAGTTTGACTTCCAAGAACCTCCCTTCTTTGACTTGTGCCTTCATCCCCATTCAATCTTTGTTGCATGAGTCTCATATCAGTAGAGAGTGTAGCCACAGCCCCCATTAATGTTGCCAATTGAGTAGCAATACTCTCTAGTGATTGTGTTCCAGTATTGGTATTGGTGCCTTCTTGGCGAGAAACACCATTAATAACAGATCTTGTTTCCACCATGTTCTCTCTCTGTTCTTAACCACCACTGATTCAGTCACACCAGGACAACAAACCACCACACAGTTCCTAACTAACGTATTTTGGAAATGGAAACGGACAATTAATCAAGACGTATTTGTGATTAGACAGTTGGTCTAGTTTGACCGGAATTTATGTATGTGTGATGGGTGATCAAAAGATCAAGATCTTCAATCGGTGTAACTGAATGCTAACGGAATAACTGAATCTTAACAGATTTCAGCCATTAATGGGTGGCCAAGGATCGCTCTGATACCAATTGTAACACACGTTTAGAAATCAACAAGAAATGAAAACGTGATCAACAATTGCAACAACACATTAGGAATCTATTCACAAGATGCAAGATCCGAAATGGGATTGTTATTAGTAAGATGTGGTTTACACAAATGATTACAAGAATTGAGAGAGAAAGTTGTAACTGAAATCAAGAATGAATATGATACAAGTGAGGGTTTGGTTTAAGTAGAAAGAAGAGTAACAGCTTTTGGCGCCAAAGCTGAAACTATTATGAAAGTTGTTGTCATAACTGGTCCTTATTAACTTTGACTTGTAACAAATACGTATAGCTGGATTGAATAGGTAGGTACCTTGTATACATTTCCAAACCCTCCTTCTCCAATTTTATTTTCTTCCCGAAAACCCTTTGTCGCTCTTTTGAGATCACTGTAACTATAATCCTTTGGGCCTTGCAATTCGGTTGCCCCGTATAAGCCACCTGTAAACAGGAATCAAATTTTATATATATTGCCTCAGTAATCAACTTTTTTATATATATCTAGATCCACCGATAGTACAAACCTCTTGGTGTTGTTCTTTTTGACCGACAATACCATACAAGTACAACTATTAGCAAGATGACCAGAAAACCTACACCTCCAATCACACCTCCAATAATGGCTCCCTTATTGCTTGAACCATATTGCGCGGCAACCCAAACCCTTTACCATTTAATAATATTGAAAGTAATGTGATATATGAAATTAATCAAATAATTTAATGTTTAAATATTTTTAGAGTTAATTGGGCAGCCCAACACCAAAAGATACAACCGTGGGGTGGACAAACGAAAGGCCCATAAGTACTCGACCGACCTTCTTTCTCCTCTTTATATACTTTGTTATATAAAGTGAACCCTCGGCATCTTTAATTTTCTCTGTGTATCCATCCTTTGGAAAAAAAAGGAAGAAACAAAGGGAAAAAAAAATCTTCAGGTAATCATTGTAATTTTTTTTAATCAATTTTTAGGGCTTATTCATGATATGTTTTCAAATTTAATTCTAATTTATTGATAAAGATAGGGTCTCGACTGATGAATATATCATGTTTGTGATTGCTGTGATGCTGGCTTTGTTATGGCTTATAAACACTGCATGTTACTCGCTTCAATCTAATTGTATATATTAGGAGGTTACGGCTTATAAACACGCGGAATTTGTAATTAGGGCTTATTGATGTTATTTCGTCAAATTTTATTCGCTTTAATTTGTGCTTATTATATATTTATATGTATTGTTTGTGACTAATGACCTTGTTTGTTAGGTTGCTTAGTAAGCGATAATTTAGCTGACTTTTTCAACGAGACTTCGTGCCACGTAGGATATATTTTTGTCGTTTAGTGAGGATTCCCCAGTGACAATTGTCGCCGGGGAAAACGACGATGGGGAAACTGGTAAATGTGGTAAGTTTTTACTTTATTTCAAACCTACGGGGGAGAATACATTGTACATCAATTTTTATTACGATACCAAGTATATCAAATTCATTACATTGCTTAAGTTACTTCATTGCCAATTAAATGTCCCCATTTCATGAATCATGAACCGTTAATTCCGAAAGAAGCGAGGGTGAGTGAATAGATCTATTGAGGGTGACTCCTCCATTGGTGGTCCCAACTGGTCAAACGGATGCATTTCATTTCTTTATCATTATTGAGTTGTTTGGCAAAACACTGCTTGGCGAACATCATGAATAGTCAGCTTCGGTGTCATGTGCTTATAGCAATTGTAACATTTTATGTGACATATTTGTCATACATGGCCTATACTTGTGGTAGTCGTATAAAACGTTTTACATGAACTCTATGAACTCACTCAACCTTTGTGTTGACACTTTTAGCAATGTATTTTCAGGTAACTAAGGCATTCACTTCATGGCATGCATGTGGACATATCATAGAGTAGCGGTGACGACGCGTCTCACTTGGGATTTATACACTTTAAAAACATCGTTTGACTTGTACCAAACTTATATTCCGCACATGTCTAATTTCATTTGGGACCTATCTTTTGTAAACTCTGAATGTTTTATTATATCAAACGATGTTCTTTTAAAACGACACTTTAGGTCGTTCAATATAACTGTGATTGTGGTGCTATAACAGTCATCCCCCAAGAATTCCATTCCGCTGCAAAACAGGTAATTTGAGGGTGTGACAGATTGCTAGCTAGTACAGCTATTAGCAAGATGACCAGAAAACCTACACCTCCAATCACACCTCCAATAATGGCTCCCTTATTGCTTGAACCATATTGCGCGGCAACCCAAACCCTTTACCATTTAATAATATTGTAATTCACGTGATATATGAAATTAATCAAATAATTTAATGTTATAATATTTTTAGAGTTAATTGGGCAGCCCAACACCAAAAGATACAACCGTGGGGTGGACAAAACGAAAGGCCCATAAGTACTCGACCGACCTTCTTTCTCCTCTATATATACTTTTTTATATAAAGAACCCTCGGCATCTTTAATTTCTCTGTGTATCCTTTGGAAAGAAAAAGAAGAAACAAAGGGGAAAAAAAAAATCTTCAGGTAATCATTGAATTTATATCGATTGATTTTTTTATATTATATTGATTGTTTTTGTTTATATGTTTTCAAAGTCTATTAGATTAGGTTTAAAAAAGATTTAGGTCTGAGATTGTGGATCAATTTAATTAGATCCAATTAATGCTTATTTTTTTTACTTGTTAGTGAGATACTGTTTATATTATGTTAGTATGGTTCTGTTTATATGATATATATGGTGTGTAGATTAACGTTATAAGATCAAATTTACCACTATAAATATATGAAAAGATCAATTTTGCCACATTTAGGTTGCTGACTAGTTGCTTAGGAGTCTGATGTAGTTGATAATCTGATGTGTTCGTAAGAGTTACTTGTTAATAGTTATTAGAGCACAACTTTTGAATGGTCTGCACATAAACTTCCATTACAGATTTTCCTCTTATAGCAAATGACTTGAACGGACCGGACCAACCGAGACTGGACCGGACCGGACCGGTCCGTGGTCTCGGCTTTTGGGCTAATTCGGTCCTCGGTCCGGTTCGGACCAAAACCGACGAATTTGGGCAAATTTGGCCTTGTTGGACCGGACCGAGACCGGACCGACCACATTCGGTCCGGTCTTGGTCTAAGTTTTTTGCCGAAATTGGGTCTCGGTCCGATTTTTGGAATTAATTACTCATTAAAACCAATGACTCGTGATGCCACTGTTGGAATTATATATCAAGACATTCAAATAAATAATCACAAAACATCAAAGTAATCATGCAGAAGCGTATAGGATTTATTAATGAACAATTAATTAATATAAAAGAATATGCGTACATTTTCTTAATTCTAGCCGAACAATAATCAAATCCACAAACTAGCAACGGATGAACCCTAATTAGATTTAGTTAGGATTATATGAATTACCCCTTACCGTTTTGTAATTCAATCCAAGATAATAACAATAGTGTGTTATTACTATGTTCTTGTACACACGTACTAAACCGAATTAAAGTAATGCTAGTTTTTATAAAACAAATAACTTTGTTTGTGGAAAAAATGTGGATCGACACCCTTGAGGTGTTCGACCGGTTTTGAGGACAAAGAAAACACACACAAACAATTTAGGGTTTAGCTTATGAGCACAAGAGATGGAAAAATAAAACCCCTAGCCTTGTTTATATACCCAAGCAAACTTGGTGAACAAGTTGGTTTTTCTTTCCTTGTTTTGTCCCTATAGCTTATCGGTTTAAGGAGTCCCCAAAGGGATTCCGGAACCTTCCCAACTTTTGCAATTTAGTCCTTTTCCATAAATATTTAACGACCGTTAGTCCATTACATTAATTACTTAACGTCCGTTAGTTATTTCGTTTAATAAATAAATAAATACAACGTTTATATTTAATTATTAACTTTAAATTCTCATACGTAAAGTGTGCAATCCCATAGTCTCGAGTTCGATCCTAACTCACGTCTACTAATTTATATCCATAAAACTACTGCAAACCCGTGAACACCCCTATTATAAACCACTGCAAACCCGTTTATATATTTTGCCACATAACACAAAAGTATTCCCAGTCAGCAACCTAAATAATTTTCCATTGTATTATATTGTTGTATTAGGATTTTACTTTTCGTGTAGATAAAGTGGTTGGTATTTCTATTATCAATAATTTATTTCGTTGCTACTAATTTCTTGGATACAATTATAATTTCCATTCATTTGAATTCTTGCATGTAGAATCAAACAAATTGGAAAAATGGATGTTGCCTCTATTCCTCAATATGAGATGAAGAACATCGATGCTGTTGACTTTGATGGTATGTTACCTCTTTTTTGTTCCATGTTGATTTCTATATTTTGCAGTTGTCATGGAAGTGAGCTACAAAACAAGTATTCAAAGGACCCAGTCTTTTCAACGTGTTCTATAGTATCAAGGGTGTCAAACACTTGTTTTAGTATATCTTTTGATCTTAGAACAACCTTTTATGCTAATAGAATTGGCCCTGAACTCAACTTCCATATTGAGAAACAATTATAAAATTTTATGCTACTTGTAAGAATCTCGAAAATGATTGTTAAGTTGAATTATTGTGTTTTATATGCAAATCTACTTGCAGAATCAAACCAACTTCAGAAGTTGCCATGGTCTAATCATCACGACCAGAAGAAGAATTTCCATGGTTATGGTAAGTTTGATATTATCTCCTAGTCTTTTCTTTTCGGTACCTTTTTTTTATTTACCTTCTAATTATTGTTAATTTTTGTTAATTTATGTTATTAGTTTGAAATACCAACTATTAATATATATGATATTAAATCAAACTTAAGTTGTTTTTGGTTAGTTAAAAATATGATTGTTTTACCCTTTTGCTGTTGGCATATTGGCGTATCTCTATTAGTGTGTCTAGTTGTCGGTAATAATGTTAACTGTTTACAAACTCTTATTTTGTTCTCTCTTCCAAACAAACCCTATATACCCTAGTCCCTACCTCTTTTTCTCAACCCCCACCCCCACCTCCGGACGCTGGCTTTGGCTAGGTCGCGCCAACTCAGTCGGATTGTGTAATGGTCTTAGTGGGTATGGTCAGGTTTGTCGTTTGCATTGTCAAAAGGGTCTTGGCCTCGGCTGGTTTAAAGCTCGTTTCATGTCTTCCAATGAGTGAGTGCCCTTAGTGATAATGTGTTTGGAGGCCAATGATTTACCTTAGTCTACATAATTTTCACACAACGATGTCTTTGTTTGATCATAGGGCAGTCGTAGTTTTTAGAGTCGAGTTGTGATATTAAGGAGAGTCTTAAGAAATGATTACAATCTGGTGCACATATATCGTCACAAATTATTTGTATGGTCATTGTAGGAATTCCTGAAATAATTATTGAAATTGATATTTTCTTCAATTCTGCATGCAGAACCAAATTACCTCCAAAAGCCATCGTGTAATCATCACAACCAGAACAAGTATCTTACTGGTGATGGTAATTTTTATCGATTTTCTTTTCAATACGTTTTCTTCTTCAATGTATATTAAATCAAGCTGTTCATTCTTGGTTAGTTACAACTGATTTGTTTTACTTTTTTGTTGTTGGCATATTGGCGTTATATATTAATTTTCTCATAGATAAAAATAATATGTATAAATTTGTGAATTGCTTGTAGACTATTTAGAAAGTCAGAAGGAAAAAACACGCAAGGCGCGGTCCATATTATCGTCGATGCGAGGTTTTTCACCAGCTAATCGTTGGAGTGATGGTATGATTAATTTTACCCTTTTGTTTAATTTCTTTCAGTATGTTGTTCTATCATGTTATTTATATTAATCTTTTTTGGTTTACGAAATCAGATCAACTATCCGATGAGGAGTGTATGCAATCAATGAAGAAAGTGCGAGAATGGGAGGCATCAAATACATGCACCAATTGTGGGTATTTCAACTGGAAGTGTCGGTGTAAACTAGTGCACATAGAAGAATTGTGGAAGGCTAGGGAGGCACTCAAAGGTCCATCTACTCCTGTTAAGACGGAACCAAAGGAGACCTTGCTAAGCTTCGTCCTTGGTCGATTGTAACGCTCCCCAATTTCTATTTCCAAGAAAATAGTCTGTTTTGTTCTTATTGGCCACTTCTCTTGTGTATTAACAATCAACATGTAACGTGAAAAAAACATTGATTGGATTGTCCGTGTTGGACCTAAGTTTGTTAATATAACAAAATAATTCATGTTTTACTTTTACAACTGTAGTTCCATTGTTATGAAAAGTAACACAATCGCACTTAATTGATAATTTGGTTGTCCATGTAGCTTGTAACTCGAAAAATGAGATCCATTATCTTTTGATAACATTAAAATGAAAAGAGGTGAAATCATCTTTAAGATATATGTAGTCGTTTTGGCCTTTTGGGGAGAGAACTTTATACAATACACGTGTGTTGTTCCAAGTATTGTATGAGGAATACAAACATTGTGTTCACCGGCATATAAAATCACATCATATATTAAGTTACCCAACAGTTCGCAAAGGAGTTAAAATGCAAGCTGTAATACTTCAGAGGACATCTACAAATACATATCTAAAAATTGAAACCAAAACTTAAGTTAAACGATAGGCCTGGGCAAGTTGAGCTGACCAACATCATTAAACACAGCATAACACAAATCCAGTAGCTGCCATGGAGGCACATACACCAAGTAAATGTGCGCCTAGCATAAATTATACACAGCATAATGCCCCATGTAGGGATGTGAAGAGCGGGGATTGGCTTCTAGTATGCCAGTTACAAATTCAACCGTCGTGACAGGAGGATCAACGAATATGCCACTTGATTATTTTTTTGTATATAACAACAAAACACTCACAAATCAATTTCCCAAAAAACATATAACGCAGTACCCTTGGAATAATAAAGTTTTATTTTATGTACAAGTTACAACAATTTTGTCTGAGTTTGCTGATATAGTCGTTGGAAAAGAATGCAATGTTCATATTGATGAGGGCTGTAAGACGTACAAATTGGTCAAAAAGTTGAAGGCAAATAAATACCATATGAAGAAGCTAAATTGGAAGCATGGCTACCTTTTAGAAAGAGTAGTAATGTGGAGGGAAAAGCTGGAAAAATTTCAAGTTAAAGTTGACAAAGATCCCCATAATGCAGAGCTAAAGATGGAAGAAGCTTTCATTTTGAAAGAATACAATTGTGCAGTACAAGATGAAGAGAAGTTTTTATTTCAAAAAGCCAAGATTGAGTGGCTTAGTGATGGTGATAGAAACAACATATTCTTTCACACTGTGATTAAAGGGAGAATTCATAGGAACAGGGTTGACATGATATGTGATGAACAAGGGGTCAAATATGAAAGTGTGAATGTTCGATCCCAATTTGTATCTCATTTCCAATCATTTTTTAGAAATGTAAGTGATGAAGAGGCTTCTCACATGATAAGAGATGTGAATGATGAAGAAATCAGGAAGGCGTTATTTACACATGGATATACTGCCAAAATTTATAAGAAAGCTTGGAGCACGGTTGGAAAGGATGTATGTGATGAAGTAATGGAGTATTTCAAGAATGGTAAGATGCTAGGAGAGGTAAATGCTACACTCAAGTTTCAAGAAGCGTTTAGTTTTCACTTACAGACTTTCATTGCCATATATAAGAGGCGTGTAGTACGTTGACATTCATTTTCACTATGTTTTTCACATTACACTTCATTAACCATTTTAAGTTTTTGTAGATTATGTTTTTCACATTTCACTTTGATCGTTTTTACTTTATCAGGTAGTATATAGATAGCACCCGTTTTGCAGCCAACACAACTCAACCCTACCCATTTTATACCTGTATCGACGCACCCGTTTTGCAGCCAATAAGTAAAAGCAAAAGATTTGATCCATATTTACTAAAGTTCTTTTATAGAAATGGTGCAACAACTATTGGTTCATCATCTTCGTATTGTGCGAAGTTAACTTCTTCATCCTTCTTTGTGCATTCATGTTTATAATGTCCATCATCTTCGTATTGTGCGAAGTCCTTTGGTTTTATAATTCCCGGGCAAATCTAAAAAAAATTATCCTATTTGCGGGGCGAAGTAAACCAACTGTTCCTTTGGTCTTATAATTCTCGGGCAAACCTAAAACTTAATCGGCTTAGGTTCCTAGACTATGTCTATCACAAACGAATTAAGGTTTCAAAAATATATAAAAACTATTTTCTAAACAAAAAAACTAAAAAAAGAAAAGTGCAGATTAAAGGAAGAGAATCGTATCTTTGTGATTCTTCTATAATCGGTACACTACTTTCAATCGTTCTTCCCTGATCAATCCTTCAGATCTGATACCTCTGTTGATTAATGGCTTCAATCAAATTGGATTTCCTATTGATGTTGCGTTTGGAACAGAAAACAAAGGTGCAGAACAAGGGTGTTTGGGACAGCAGGTTTGTAACATAATAACATAAGTAAAGATGCAATATAAACAAAAATTATATACTAAGTGTAATTGTATTGAATTGATGAATTGTTTACAGAAATCTAACCTATATATACTTACTGAAGCGGCACTAATAGAAGGAATGGTACCGTATCTGTAAATTGTATCCTAAAAGACCTAAACGACCCATTTGACCCAGCCCATATTACAAGTATGTTTACAGGCTTTTCTTTCATATTACATAATGTATATAAACTATATACTAATACTACCCCTATCTTTGCTTCTGTAACATTAATGGTCCTACATAATTGGTATCTCTCTTGGCTTGTTCTGTTTTATAGTTGTAAAAGGCCAAGTGATTCCAGAACGAAAAACTTTTGGGATAGTAAATATACGGAGTAATGCCTGTGCATATTTCTACTAAAAAACCTAATAACAGCAAAAAAACATACCCTAAGTTTCCATGTTAAAAATAAAATTGTGCACCTCTCTAGCTAGAGCTCGCCCTATTTTCAGGATTATAGTAGGGGTTGATTCCAATGTCTTCCAATCCCAATCGACCAGAAAAAGAGGTGCAAGCAAGTTGTGAATAGGAACCAAGATTACTAATCATTCATTTTTTTTTCCTATGTTTCGATACAGCACAAATATGAAACTTTGTTAATTGAAGGAAAACAAGTACTGACATTGATATAATAGCCTGCAAATATGAGATTATTTGTTTGCTCTAACAGGTTAGAGTGATAAAAAGAAAAAGTAATTTTAGACAAAAAGTGTTTCATGTTTGCCCCTCCCGACCCCGTATCAAAAATATTACCCGCTATCACCCACGTCATTTTAAATAAGACAATCTTAATTACTAGAGGGGAGTTAGTTTACATACCAAAATTTTCTTACATACTAAGAGACTCATCTCCACAATCCATCTAAAAAGAAATCAATAACTGAGATTAAAAATATTTTATTATTTCACATATTTTTTATAATTTAAATATCTCTTAAACCGTTAATCATTAAGCGAAAATAATTACACCATCGTGATGAGCAATTAATTATCTTTCAATAGACGGACACTTTGATATACTTTCGAAAAAAGAAAAAAAAATCATTTTTTCGTCTTTTTAACTGGAATTTGCATGAAAAAATCATATGTGATAAAACACTAATTTGAATATCACATGTGATATTAGTGTTAAATCATATAGGACAAATTGCATAAAAAGGTACCCATCTTATGTCCAATTTCAATTAAAGGTAATACTCTTTTTTTTTTTCTCAATTTAAGGTATCCGACATTTTTTTGGCCGATTTAGGTTTTTTACTAACTTCCGTTAACCATTTCGTTAGTAAATTACATGTTTGGTCCTTGAGTTTGTGTATGCATTTCATGTTTGGTCTATTTTCATACGCTTGCATACGTTTTCATCCGTTTTTATATGTTTTTGTCTGTTTCTACACGTTTTTGTCCGTTTTTACACGTTCTCATCCGTTTTTGCACGTTTTCGTCTGTTTTTGCACGTTTCTGTTTGTTTTTACATGTTTTCGTCCGTTTTTACATGTTTTCGTCTGTTTTACACGTTTTCATCCGTTTTTGCACGATTTCTTCCGTTTTTACATGTTTTCGGCTGTTTTTGCACGTTTCCGTCCGTCCTTATGTTTTTCACGTTCTCGTTTTACACTTTTCGTCTGCTTTACACGTTTTGCAACGCCATCCGTTTTACATGTTTCCGTTCGCTTTTGCATTTCTGTTTTGCATGTTCGTCCGTTTTACACGTTCCGTCGTTTTTCCACATTTATCTTTTTTATACGGTTTTTTGCGTTTTCATCTGTTTTTGCACGTTTTCATTCGTTTTTACATGTTTCCGTCTATTTTTACACGTTTTTTCACATATGAAACGTGGAAAAGAGGATGGAAACTTGCAAAAAAAGGATTGAACGTCGAAAACAAATAAAAACGCTCAATAACAGACAAAAACGTGCAAAAACGTGTAAAAATGGACGGAAACGTGTAAAAACGGACAAAAATGTGCAAAATGGACCGAAACGTGCAAAATGGACGAAAACGTGCAAAAACAGATGAAATGTGTAAAAATAGACAGAAACGTGTAAAAACGTACAAAAATTTGTAAAAATATATAGAAACGTGCAAAAACAAACGGAAACGTGTAAAAACAGATGAATAAGTGCAAAACGGATGAAAACGTGTAAAAACATATGAAAGCTGTAAAACGACGAAAACGGTAAAATGGACGAAACGTAAAACTGAAAATAAAAACGGGACGAAACGTGTAAAACGGAAAAATAACATGCAAAAACGGACGAAAACGTGTAAAACAGATGGAAACTTGTAAAAATGGACGAAAACGTAAAAAACAAACGGAAACGTGCAAAAACATACGAAAATGTGCAAAAACAGACGAAAACGTGTAAAAACGGACAAAATGGACGAAAATGTATGCAAGCGTATGAAAACGGACGAAAATAGACCAAACATGAAATGCATATACAAACTCAAGGACCAAACATGTAATTTACTAACGAAATGGTTAACGGAAGTTAGGAAAAAACTTAAATCGGCCAAAAAAAAAGTCGGGTACCTTAAATTGAGAAAAAAAATAATAATACCTTTAATTGAAATTTGACATAAGATGAGTACCTTTTTATGCAATATACCCAATCATATATGATATAAATGTGATATTAGTGTTAAACCAATATACAGTAAAACCTTTATAAATTAATAGTGTTAGGACCGAGATATTTTATTAATTCAATGAGATATTATTATATCGATAAATTAATAATTTATAAATTTAGAGAGGTTTTACGTATGGCAATTAAATTATCAGGTCTAATATACTAGCTAGTTACAAAATATACTCATTAGAGACGAAATAATTTAAAAAAAACAAGTTCCAGTTAACATTTTATAAATTCACATTCACACTTTATGAAAATAAAATTAACACTTTTTGTTGCAATACGAGAAGACAACGCTTCAACTCTTTAGTGCAATAAAGAGATTTTAAGATAAACTCAATATAGATTTGAAGTTCAACAAAAAACAAGTGACTATGGATTCATTTTTTACTAAACAATCTTAGGATTTTGAAGTGTATCACACACACACACACACACACACACACACACACACATACACACACACACACACACACATATATATATATATATATGTATAATACATATATATATATATATATATATATATATATATATATATATATATATATATATATATACTAGTGTCAAAACCCGTCTGATGGACGGGTATGACTTGTGGTTTTTATTTTTCAAATGTAATACATTGTCTTTAGCAGTGCTAAATCCGTTAAAAGTGGAACAATGGCAATGGCATTAGTCGGAGAGCCCAATGCTGCAGTTACAGTTTCTTCATTGAAATAATGTATTAACCTATTATATCTAATTTCAAATTGGAAAAAAACATGATACTTATAGATTTGCTACCGTACTAATAAAGATATGAGCTTTACTTCTCAAGACTTTGCTTGACACCTTCATAAGTCACTCTAGCATAAAAAGCACCCCGCATGCACCAACCAAATCAATCTAACATCTCGATATAATATGATATATATCCTTTTGTGATTGATAAATACCATTTTCAGAAGCTGATATTGCTTCTTTACACACTCTAGCTGCAAATTACACAAAAAAGATCAAACGTTTTAGTATACTTTCTCTACTATCTAAATAAACATATCAAAAAGAAATGTATTGCCTTTGAAAGTATTCCTCATTACTTAGGTGTAAAAATGCTTTAAGAAGCCTCGAGTTGGTATTAGCAAGTCATTAACTGTTGCTAAATCTGGCATTAGCTTCTAAAACAGTTGCATATTGAAGCATTTCTGATAGTAATGCACATGGAAGGACCCCTTGATCATGTGGTAAAAGTCTTTCAATTGCTTCAATAACTAATTTTTTTAGTTTGAAGAAACGCCTTCAGAAGAAGTATCTTCATCGGTTTCTTTTGGATCTATAAACACCCAATTTTTGAAATACTGATAAAGATTCGATGCAATATAAGTATTCAATTTCTCATCTTTATTTCGAACATGTTATCAGCTAAGTTATGTTGTTGTGTGAAAGTTACTTATAGCTAAGCACATTTCAATATACTTGTTTCCGTACAGGAGTCATGTATACTATCCCATCTGCTTTGTGCTTGTGAAGTCCATGCCTACATATCATAGAAGTTTGAAAGCCACTATTCATATAACATTGGTGAAACGTAACACTGTTTACAATTTACAATAAATTTACAGGAAAAACAAATCTATTGTTAGCCAATTGATATATATGTTTTGATAAACTAAGCAAGTAAAGTACCACAAAGCAAAGATATCTTTGTAAGCATTTTCGAAATCTCTCTTCGGAAGAATAAAAGGCACTCTTCCTTTTGTCACCACCTCTCCATATCTTTCTTCACACGGAAACCATTTATTCAGTAGTTTTGAAGCCCAAACACCATCCCACTGAAAACAGGCAAAAAATGTAATTTCATGTAATATATAGAGATGTAAATAGAAAACAATTTAATATAACAAGGATGAATATGTACTTCATTATATGTAATCTTTTTAGGATTTATGTTGTATTTAGGTTTTTGCATGAGAGCTTACCTGCAGCGGTGTATGTTGTCAATGTTGGTTAAACGTAAACACCAAGTCCACCACGCTTGTTGCCATATGTCCGTTATTGCTCAATTGCCTGCATTCAATAAAACATCAGTAACTTGTGAAACAAAATACATAGAATCTGGATGAAAAAGTAGATGGAGCAAAAACAAATGGTCTTGCAGACTAATTGAGTAGTTTAGATAAGCAATTTCAAACACCCTAAAAATGAAATAAGCATATCCAAACATCCTCGTCTACATTAAAAAATCAATGCATCCGAAATTGTAAAATATAACTATAATTTTCCTGAGGCACAAAAAGAGAAATCACTGAAAAGATCATAGTCAGTCAATTAAAGAAGCTTATTAAACAATTAAAGAAACAGAGAACATTAAGCGATTTGTTTTATACAATTGAAGTGGTGCTTCAGAAATCCTACATCTGGAAATGTTTGTATGTCAGTGGCTTTTCCAAACACCAACGTCATTCGGTTTGGTAGTGTTTGCATCCACTTTTTGGTTTTCTGAAAGGCGAAGCCAGTGATCCTATATATTCCATTCATCTGAAGTGCCTTGTCAAAACGATCTTTTTCACGTATGTCCATATTTGTCTATATGGCTCCTCCCTATAGGAGACAAATTTTATGCGGCAGATAAAAAGTATTAAATTTCTATAACGGATACTGCAAATATGTTATGATGCAATGAAGAGTTATCCTATATTATGGTATCTTGGCACTTATGTAAAGGTTATTTTTAGTAGTTGTGTGTACATAAGCCCAGGTTTTTACACAGTCACTCAAAAACACTGACGTTGCCCATTTGATTCACATTGAGTAACTACTGTTGTTTATGAGCCTCCTCATAGTTGGCGAACAAATTCAGAACCGTTTAGGATCCTCTAGATGCTAGATATTGATATCGGGGCTATGATTCTTTACCCATAGGATTGTTTTTCAGAGAGGTATTCATCAAAGGTTGCAAATTGGGCAGCTTGAGTAACGGGCCAAAATTGGTTGGGTGACCCACACGCAGATTTTATCCAGTATGCCTGGTTACAAAAGTAATTAATAATAAGAAAATACTAAACAATAATACTAAAGCGTAAGTGCATAAGGGTATATTGCACATTTGTGAAAGTATAATCCATTTCCCTGATAACTTTATAGTTACAAAACCAAGCTCGTTTATGGAGGGTCTTCCCTCTATCATGTCATATGATTCCTTTGGAAACTTTTCTTTGATTTTCTATAATAATAAATACCACACGAAACATATTCTACTATATAATCACAGTTAAAAAAATTCTAGTATATTCAAAAACCAAGATTAAAATTGAAAAAGAAGATACCTCAGCTACATATTTTGGTCATTCATCTAATTGGATTGATGTTAGGAAATCTATTAATTTGGCCCATATCCACAAGGCATTTTGACTGTCATTACTGATCACAAGAAAAAACTAAATGTATATATTACATACCAAAGAAAGTAAAAACGCACAAAGATATATCAGAATCAACACATACCATTCGTAAAGGCCAGGATTCCCTTTATAAGTATATATCCTATGCTCTTGTGTTAAGTCAGGGTAAGCATCTCCGGGGTAGCTGACTTTCAGTACATTTTGCTTTATTTCTCTTTGAACACATTTCATTGCAATTTCAAATGGCTTTGTGACTTCTTCTTGAAGGCTCCATCTTTTACGTTCCTATTTCACAAAACAAATGCCATCGTCTTAACAGTTTGTGTATGTATATATATATATATATACAAGTGTGTGTGTGTGTTGGTATATTAATTTAAATATAAATAATACATATAAAAACAATAATAATGTGGATGTTAATTATCGACTTACACCAGGAGCTGAGATGCTTGCTGTAGAAGGTGCCCGCTTTAAGATGTTTATTAATTTTACATATATAAGGCCTCTTGTACAAACATACATACTGAATACATATTCTGTTTATCATCAGGTACATAGTTGCATAGGGGCACTAACTAAAGGTAAACTGCAACTGAGTCTTGTGGATGCTTAATGGTCAACATTAACTTCGTAACATCGAAGATCATGATTATTAGAGGAATATGAAAGGTTTACTTACCCAGTGTTATCTTTATGAAAGTATTGGAATGCAATGTAGAGATGCTCTTTTCTATCCATTCTGTTCATATGCGTTGTTGCTATGACGAACTCGTTGTAGTCTATGGTCCCATTTCCATTTGCAGCAGCCTGCCCCTGCTTCATGCCCCAAGCGCACCCATTTCAGTCCCATTCCAGTATCCAAACGCACCCACTTCAGACCCCAATTCAGCACCCAAACGCCATGATTTTAGCTCAATAAAAAATCTATTAATAAACAACTTGATTAAAATTCATTTTCAAAGATGTATGTACAAAATGGCAAAAGTGTGAAGAGACCACTAATTAGTACCTTCATATTGTAATCATTATAATATCGACATATAGGGTTTGGGATGGTATATCAGCACCTGATGATGTATTCTTGATCAAATCTATCATATGGCTCTAAAGTCCGCGGTAGTGATTCTCACTTTGTGTTCTGACTTCCTTGTAATAAGATCGAGAACTGGACAACCAAAGGGCCAAACGCCTATTTGAAGCACCTATTGGAAAAACAATTTCTAAATTAGCAATGTCAATTAATTGATGCAAGCGTACAAACGAAATAAGAAATTGCAAACGCATCAGTTGATGCATTAGTAATTCCAAATACAAATAAGCTTTCCTAAACACCCTTTTAATAATATCATTTTTTTGCAATGTACAGGACTACAAGTAACTTGAAGATCTTGTGAGTTACGGATGGCTAATGGAATGACAGCAGGGTTAATGTTATCATCAGGATCTATGGAACAACCAACAAATTTCCCTCAACAAAGTCAATAAAGAACCTAAAAAGGATAAAGTCAATAATTTGAATGTGTTTTGTTAGCACTTACATAGATCAAAATTCTAAATAAAAAATACACATAAAAAATATAACAAAAGATAGTCACCTTGCTTCCATTAGTCAGATACCCATTTATGAGTTAAAGTTCCTTTTCATATAATGCATTAACTAAAAGTATATTTATTGCACCCTGAAAAGCAGAACATTTTTTATATAATAGTCACATAGAATTATTCAGTAAATGGAACAATAATACATAATATCAAAAGACGGAACGAATCTTAATTATTTTTAAGCTAAGGATGTCGAATACAAAGTATTAAAATTCCCATTAGCTAAAGATCCTCATGACTATAGAAGAATAAAGAGATATCAAGTAATGCTTTTACACCTTTCAAGAAAAAGAAGCATCAGTAGGAAGATGAGGAATTCTCATCTCATACTCCAGGTACTTCCAATGTTAAGAAACTGCACAAGCATACACATGTTAAGAAACAATATGAAAACACAATCATCATTTGACAGTTACCTTATGACTTCTTATTAACAATATCAACATCTCCTTTTTCATCGAATTCCCCTGCTTTTCTCTTTGCTTTTCCTTCATAACCCATCGTTCTAATGAAGTGCTTCAAAACACAATGCAAAACAATCTACAACACTTCTATTGCAACTGAAAAATAAACAGTACATCTTGTTATACGTTTATTGTATATGGTGATTAAGCATACGTGGATGCTATATTACCAATTGGATTGGTGCTGTAAAATAAAAACAAAACATGTAATTGAATTATAGTTAATGTTCAAAACTTGAAACACACTTGTAAACATATAAAAAAAGTATTATGAAGATCAATAATGAACTATGAATAGTTGAAAACAAATTCCAAATCAACTACACAATAAAAAGTGACGATCATTAGAGGAGATGAAAGATTATATTAGGGTTTGGAGTAAAAGTATATTATGAATGAACCGTGATTTTTTACGTGAGTTTAGGGTTTATTCAAAATTATTTGAGTTCTTTAATTACATACCTTTATCAATAATAGTTTGCAAAATAAATCACAAGTAATGTGTTGGTACAGTGGTAAAGATATATGGTAGCCAATATAAGAATGGCTTACATGTCCATCCTGTTATTAAAGGAGCTGTTAATATGATCTCTGCATATGGAGACTTTATGGGTTCCCGAGGCGGTTAAGAGAAGGTTGCCAAAGGACGGGTGTGAAGCTTATAGATGTACCGAATGGGAGAAAAGATGCTGCTGATAAAGCAATATTGGTTGATATGTTTTTATTTGCTCTTGATAATCCTCCACCGGCTATAATTATGTTGAATAAATGCAAATATGCACTTCATGTACTACTATGTTGAATAAATGCAAATTATGTCGATATGTTTTTATTGGTTCACTTTTCTCATGCACTTCATGTACTTGGTCAACGTGGATATACTGTTATTCTTGTGATTCCGTGTGGAGTTGGTGTCTCGTATGCTTTGAGTAATGCGGGGAGTTATGTATGGGATTGGTCTAGTGTTGTTCGTGGTGTAGGGTTTGTGCCACCTGCAAGAACTCGACCGATGGTCCAACCTGATGTTGGTGCCAATGAAGAAGAAGCAATTGTTTATAGAGGGACTTCAATGGAGTCCTGGTCTTCATCTAAACAGAACTCAAATGAAGTGATGTGGGTACAGCCTCGAGATTTGAATGGTTTAAAGGGCCAATTTTTGAAGCTTCTGGAATCATCCGGTGGTCAAATACCACTTGGACGGCTTTCTTCCGATTACCAGAAAAGATTCGGCAGACCCCTCTATGTTTCAGAGTATGGAACCTTAAAGCTAGTGAATCTTCTGAAAAAGATGAGTGATGTGATTTGCGTTGAAGGTCAGGGGCAGAAAAAACGCGTATTACTTAAGAAATTCTCGATTCAGACTATTGTAAAGCATGATAGGAAAGGAAAAGGTGTTCAGGAAGAAAACACGGGAGTTGCACGTAGATCTTCAGATGAGTTTTCTGAAGATGAAATAATAGTTTTTGAACAGTGGGATGAGAGAAGCACTGAAATTCTCAACCAGTTTAGGTATGAATTGCAGGAGATTTTAGTATGTTATTCGTGTAGGATTTTCTTGGGTCGTTTTGAGGCAATCTATCAGCAACGATATAAAAGGCCACCGGATTGTCGGAAATTTGGTGTGAATAAGCTTGAGGAGCTTTTTGAAAAGGTGAAAGAGGTTGTCGAGTTGCATGAGGAACCAGTGAGTAGGAAGAAGTTCTTGGTGGCTGTTGGTCTCTAAAAACTTTTATGTACCTTTATGCTAGTTTGGTTCATTAGCCCATTGGACCACTGTTTGAACACATGCAGTTGATGCTTCGCTTTGTGAGGTTGGGTTTGATGGTTTAGCTTTGAAGGAAACTGTCACGTGGTTAGTTTTAATATGTCTGTGGCTTTTGGAATCAAAGCTATGACTATGTAGGCCGCAGTAGCAGAGATGCTGGTGAAGAGCTGAAGCCGCAGTCGTGTTTTATCTAAAAGGTTAATTTTATTGACTTGCCACATATTATTTTAGCTGATGTGGTGGTGTACCCTATACAATTATAGGGCGTGTTTTCCTCTTTATTTGCCGTTTCTCAACAAAAAAAAAACTGGTCGGTCTCTTTCTTTGCTCTGCTTCAAATAGCATGGTCTCGATGGTCTCAATGTATGATCACAGGAACCTAAATGGAAGGCAGAGTATGTATGTACATACCTTGAAATTATTTATCATATTGTTTACAATGTAAATACGTTAACAAAAAAACATATGAGAAGTAAAAACTTATCGCAGTAACAGAAGGCACATATATCAAGTAAATGGGGTTTGACCAACAGAATGCAATTACCTGTGCGAGAAGCAGCAGCTGCTGATTGTCGCCTCAGAGGCTCATTAAGAGGGCGTCTGAACGGGGTAAAACTATCTGAGAACACATTACAGTAACAACCTTAATAAAAAGCAATGACTAAAATGACCAAACTCTAGTACATAAGTCCATAGAAAATGATTCTCACGTGGATTTACCGCTCCTTGTGTCGTGTTTTGAAAATTTGCAGGGCCACGTCCATCCTCTGTTACAGAATATATTATTATTATGAAATGTAAGCGCTTAACTTCTACATCAACGCTGGTTGAAAACAGCATGTTGATCGTGTATACCACAATCATGAGCAACATAGTGAGCTTCATAAACTTTAGAACACATGTATGTTACAATGGCAGGTTCCCTAATAAGCTTAAACAATAATCTAATAATGCAAGCTAATTAACAGTCACATCATTGCAATCACCTACAAAAACCTCAAAAAAAAATCTCAAACTAATTACAATTCTCAAACCTTTTTCTTAGCAGCCGAATCATTGACTATATATAAAATTAAATAGTAATATCTTATATCATCAACAAATCAAGTGATCCTATTGCAATAAAACCTCAAATGAAAACTAAATCTACTGGTATAGAAAGAAAACAGTAACATCATTTAACATTCGAATGCTATAAATTGCCTTGATTTCTACTGCTAAAGTTTGCCTTTAAAACAATATTTCATGCATATTCATCTAGCATTTAACTGCCAGGCTGTAGGTCTAACACACATATATCAGTTTTGGTCGTGGTTGCTTCAAATTGAAAATTCATGTACGTATTGGTAAGGGATAATAAGTTGTTGCATATTGAGTCTATCATCATAACTAAAAAGGAATGTACCATTCCAAATGCTCTTCTGGTGATTCATTGTCTCTTAGAGACTAAGGATGCGTGATACTTCTGTTTAAGTACAGTCAGTCGGATATCGGGATATTTCTCCCTAATCCTTGAAGCCTCGGCATGCCTCTTTGCTGTAAAAAACCTCTTTGCTGTAAAAAAACACAAGAATCACATATAACAATCAGGAAGTTAATATTTTGAACAACTATTGGTTTGGGTAATGTTTTGCCTCTGATATTTGAATAATGAGAATGGGTCAAAGTGGTATGAGTTTTTACTAACCGGTGATGATGTTTTGATTTAGGGTTTCAGAGAAGAATGATGGGCAACGAATGATTGTGTGGGTTACAGTTTGAATGATACCAGGGTTTTGAGATATAATGAATGAATGGGCTAAATTCTCAAATTAGTGGGTTATGTTTGTTCGGAAAGGTTTATAGGTTTTTGTTTGCAAAGTATAAACCAAAAAACATTGTTGATCTAGTGGTTAGCATGGTTGTAAATATTATGCAATGTCCAAGTTCGAATCTAGCAACATGATTTTTTGGGGAAAAAAATCCGAATTTTATGAAGCTCAAAAAACGTAATTTAAATAAAAGCTGCTTATGTGGCATTAAATTGATGACATGGAAATATGACTTGGGATTATGGAATGTCAAGTGTCATTTTATGTGCATTAAATTGATGACATGGAAATATGACTTGGCATTATGAGATGCCAAGTGGCATTTTATGTGGCATGCCTCCTCTTATATATAATATATATATATATATATATATATATATATATATATATATATATATATATATAGGAAGGATCGTAGAAGAAAAACTAAAATGAGAAGAATAAGAAGAATTTCTAGCCACACATTTCAAATAAGGGAGAGATTTTTAGGGGAGATGCATCTATTTTAATAAGTGCATCCAAATGGTTGTGGTTTCTTCTTATCATTCTCATTTTAATTTTTCTTCTTATTTGATCTAACTCTATATATATATATATATATATATATATATATATATATATATATATATATATATATATATATATATATATATATATATATATATATATATATATACATTATATATAAGAGGAGGCATGTCACGTCATAATGCCACTTGGCATCCCATAATGTCATGTCATATTTCCATGTCATCATATAATTTGCATCATTTAATGTCACATAATAAATTCGTATTTAATTTAATCCGGTTATCTAAGCTACTAAATTCGAAATAAATATTTTTAAAAAGAAACTGCATGCATGGGTTCGAACTTGGCTTATTTGAAACTTTTAAAAGATTTAAAACTATGGTTGAAAAAGAGAAAGGTTTAAAAATTAAATCAATGATATCCGATAGAGGTGGAGAATTTTTATCAAAAGAATTTAACAAATTTTGTGAGCATAATGGGATCCGGAGATTTCTAACGGCTCCTTACTCCCCACAACAAAATGGAGTGGTTGATAGAAAGAATAGAACCATTCTCAATACGGTCCGAAGCATGTTGAAAAGTGAGAGATGCCAAAGGAGTTTTGGGCTGAGGCGGTTGATTGTGCAGTATATCTATTGAACCGTGTCCGCCAAAGAGTTTAGATAACAAGACTCCACAAGAAGCATGGAATGGGATGAAGTCTACCGTCTCTCACCTAAGGGTATTCGGAAGCATAGCATATGTCCACGCTCCCACCAAAGGCGATTAAAGCATGATGATAGAAGTGAGAAGCATGTGTTTGTTGGCTACGACAAGCAGTCGAAAGGTTATAAGCTCTATAATCTAATCACAAGGAAGGTGGTAGTGAGTAGAGACGTGGATTTCGATGAAGAAGAGACATGGGATTGGAGCATCAAGGAAAATGAAAGGTATGACTTTCTTCCTATGACTGATAAAGAAGAGACGGGTGAATCAAGTGAAGAAGTCCAAAAACCTAAAAGTCCAACTCCAACCCAAGAATCACCTTCAAGTTCAAGTGAAGGAAAACCGAAGACAAGAAGTTTGCACGAGCTCTACGATGTAACTGACGAAATACCCCTTACTTGTTTATACGTTGATTGTGAACCTTTAGTTTTTGAGGAGGCTATGAAAAGCAAGAAATGGAGACAAGCCATGGACGAGGAGATAAAGTCAATAGTGAAGAATGATACGTGGGAGTTGACGACCCTTCCGAAAGGCCAAAAGGCTATTGGAGTCAAGTGGGTATACAAGACCAAGAAAAATGCCAAAGGCGAAGTGGAAAAGTACAAGGCAAGACTTGTGGCAAAAGGTTACAAGCAGAAGCATGGTATCGACTACAAAGAGGTATTTGCTCCTGTTGCTCGCTTAGAAACTATTAGAATGATTATTGCTATTGTTGCTCAATATAGGTGGAAAATCCACCAAATGGATGTAAAGTCTGCATTTCTAAATGGACTTCTTGAAGAAGAAGTTTATGTGGAGCAACCAGAGGGATATGTTGCCAAAGGGCAAGAAAGTAAAGTGCTAAGGTTGAAGAAGGCCTTATATGGTCTAAAGCAGGCACCACGTGCTTGAAATACTAGAATTGACAAGTATTTCCAAAAACATGGTTTTACTAAATGCCTAAGTGAATATGCACTTTACGTGAAATTTGCAAATGGAAGTATACCGCTCGTCAGCTTGCGTGGATGATTTGATCTTTATAGGAAACTCTCAGAGTATGATTGATGAGCTCAATAAGTCAATGACGAAAGAGTTCGACATGACAGACATAGGACTTTTTTTTTGGGTAAAGGGGAGTAATCCTGCACCCTGGTAAATATATTAACCAAATAAACGTTTAAGTACAATGGATATGAGTGAAGTCCCATATCTCAGCCCGTTACATAGGCATAAAGCTTACATAACAAGATACTTCCTAGTTTCTAAACAAGAAACCAAACCACTACTCAAAAGATAACATATGACACAACGCATAAAATTACTTCCTAGGACCTTGAAACTTTGTGCCATAAATGGCATTAAAGGCATCCAAATTCCCGGAAGATCACTGAACCTGCTTTTGCTTAGTCATCGAAGTCATATTCATCATACTCATCTTCAAACTCTTGGCCACCACCAAATATATTAGCAGACTCATCAAAAGGGTTAGCAACAACCTCTTCTTCGAATCGAGACACCTCAATCTCTCCTACTTTAGAAAAAGGGTTAACTCTCTTAGTAGAAGAGACAGGCGGAATACAAGAGTCACTAGTTTTAAAAGCCACATCCGTGTCCATCTCTTTCAAATCACTCACAAGGGGTTCTTGTGATACATTACCTGTCATAGGAGACTTATCAGCATTAACTTCCATTGTACGCACCGTAATCCACATCCTTGTAGGAGTCATTAAGGACTATCACCGTATCCGTAGAAAGAGCAAAGAAACTTGTTAGATGTAGAGATCGTAGTACCACTCGAACTAGCCACCACAGAAGCATTCTTCTTAGTGACTTCCACTTTCTTAGGTTCGGGAGGAGTCTTTTTGGGTTGATATTGAAACTGCTTACCCACAACAGGTTTAGTAAACCCTCCTTGACCCGGAATAGTAGACCCACCTTGCTTACCCTTCTTCTTGTTATTAACCATCTTGAACCCATCATTAACCCGATTAGAAGGCTGAGCAGGAGGTTTAACAGCTTTAGGACATTCAATAGGACTTATGTCTTATTATCTTGGCATTGAGGTGAAGCAGACGGATGATGGAATTTTCATAAGTCAAGAAGGATATGCCAAGGAGATATTAAAGAAGTTTGGCATGGATAAGTGCAATCCCGTTGGCACCCCCATAGAACATAAGGCAAAGCCTTCTAAGCATGACGGAGGAGAAGCGGTAGACTCAACTCAATTCAAGAGTCTCGTTGGAAGTTTGCGCTATTTGACATGTACAAGACCTGACATACTCTTTGCGGTTGGTTTAATTAGTCATTTCATGGAAGAGCCTACGACAAAGCATTTGGATATTGCAAAGAGGATCCCCCGTTATATAAAAGGTACCGTAGACTATGGAATGTTTTATTCAACAAGTGAAGACTTCAAGCTGGTTGGATATAGCGAGACAAAGACGATGGAAGAAGTACAACAGGATTCATATTCTTCCTAGGTAACAATGCTTTTACATGGTCTTCAAAGAAGAAACCTATTGTTACTTTGTCTAGTTGTGAAGCGGAGTACGTAGCTGCAACATCATGTGTATGTCACGCAATTTGGCTTAGAAGTATGTTAAAGGAGCTACACATGGAACAAGAAGATGCGACCGAGATCTATGTGGATAACAAGTCGGCCATTGACTTAGCTAAAAATCCAAGATACCATGATTGAAGTAAGCATATCAACACTCGTTATCACTTTATTCGAGAGCGCATTGCAAGGAAAGATGTCCAAGTGATACATACGAGGTCCAAAACCAAGTTGCGATATCCTCACCAAGCCGATCAACGAGAAAGATTTTTCAAGACAACGAATGATGCTTGGAGTCGGTAAATCAAGTTTAAAGGGGGGTGTTGGATGATTAAACTTGATTTGATCCAATCAAGTATAGAACATCCACAAAGGCCCAAGTCCATAAAAAAGAAAAATCTAGAGCTCTATCTATATGAAATATGTAGAATGATCCTTAAAATTTCCATAGAATTGTGTAGAATATTGTAGCTAAGAAATATCTAGAGTATAGATATGTATAATGTTGGAAATATCTAGAGTTCCATGGAAGTATCTTGGTACTAGACTCTTCCATGGACTAGTATAAATAGAGGGTGGTGTGATGCATTTGTAATTAAGCAAATCAAGGAAAACATAAGCAATCAATAATATTCCAAACCTTTCATAAGTATTCCTCTCTTCCTAAATTTCACTTACAACCTCTTCATCAAATATAAGCCTAAAAGGCCTTCGAGTTTCTAACAGATAAATAATCCTTGGCCTCCAACATTCCTTCTGTTCTGCTTATTAACAACAAATAAACTGCAGATTTGCTTTGAACTTCCTTTGAAGTGAATCATTAGTCTATTTCAGTGATGATTCCCGAGGTAAGAAAACCGAATGAACAAACCATGGTGACAAACCTTTCCTATATTATGTTTCATTCCGTGAAGTTTTAACAGGAGAAGATGATAACCATCCAACTTCTATTTGTGTCCTTAAAAGTTAACCACTATCACCCCTCGGTCCTTCAAATTTAATCATGAGATGGGTTCCAAACAATGGATACAAAGGTGAACCTATAGCTTCTATTACACAAGATAGTATCAACTAATATTTGTTCCAACACTATTAGTATATTTTTAGTTATTTAGTTAGTTATTTTGCATGCAAAGTGTCTAACCAAAAACAGTGAGTGAAAGTACTTTAGTTTGTTCCAACAGCTTTGAACATAGTTATTATGAAAATGCTACTATTTGTAATTGTAGTTGCATGATATAGGACAATGATTATGTGCTGTTGTGAAGCTCTCAACCTTGATATATTCTAGCCAACTTTGATACTTTGAGTTATGGTCAAAATAATACAAGTGTAACTAAATCTTTATTCGCTTTTAAACTTTTGGTAAAAAAAGAAAGTTAACATTATATTTTGTGCTTTTCAGCTACTACTCTAGGGAAGATACCAAAGATGTTGTGAAGTACATAAGTGGGACTATTCTTAATGATCGCCCTATTCGTAGATTTTGATTGGGGCTTCTAGGAAGGAAGGCACTAGGGTCGTAGTCGAAGTGGTGGAAAGGTGACCTAGCATTTATTAGTCTACTTTTTTAAGTTTACTTTATTCATGCTTATGTTCAAACCTGATTCAGAGATTAGAACAAAGGCATTCGCCTGCTCAAGATGCTATTATGCGAGTCCTTGGTAGAATGGTTGAGGTTGGAGTTGAACCTGGTGCACCCATTATTGCTAGACTTTTGGTACACTTGAGGCAGATTGGGTGCTATGGGGCAAAGGTGGCATGATTATTGCTAAGATGAGAAGAGTTACTGGTGCTAGCATACACATATTTCCTAGAGAAGATGTTGCAAAATATGGTATGCCCAATGATGAAGTTGTTAGTTTTATGGATATAAATTAGTAGACGTGAGTTAGGATCGAACTCGAGACTATGGGATTGCACACTTTACGTATGATAATTTAAAGTTAATAATTAAATATAAATGTTATATTTATTTATTTATTAAACGAAATAACTAACGGACGTTAAGTAATTAATGTAATGGACTAACGGTCGTTAAATGTTTATGGAAAAGGATCAAATTGCAAAAGTTGGGAAGGTTCCGGAATCCCTTTGAGGGACTCCAAACCGATCGGCCATAGGGACAAAACAAGGAAAGAAAAACCAACTTGTTCACCAAGTTTGCTTGGGTATATAAACAAGGCTAGGGGTTTTATTTTTCCATCTCTTGTGCTCATTAGCTAAACCCTAAAATCAGTTTTGTGTGTGTGTTTGCTCTACAAACCGATCGGCCACCTCAAGGGTGTCGATCCATCCTTTTTCCACCAACAAAGTTATTTGTTTTATAAAAACTAGCATTACTTTAACTCGGTTTAGTACTTGTGTACAAGAACATAGTAATAACACATTATTGTTATTATCTTGGATTGAATTACAAAACGGTAAGGGGTAATTCATATAATCCTAATTAAATCAAATTAGGGTTCATCCGTTGCTAGTTTGTGGATTTGATTCTTGTTCGGCTGGAATCAAGAAAAGGTACGCATATTCTTTTATGTTAATTAATTATTCATTAATAAATCCTATACGCTTCCGCATGATTACTTTGATGTTTTGTGATTATTTATTTGAATGTCTTGATATATAATTACAACAGTGGCATCACAAGTCATTGGTTTTAATGAGTAATTAATTACATAAACGCGTAATAAAACAAATACTTGTATGTTGTTTGATATGTTAATCTAGGGTTTATGTTTAATTTATGTTTGGTCGATTTTTTAATTAATGGGGCGTTCCCCATTTTTTTTTAGTTCGACACATGTATAAATTTTTAGGGTTTTGAAAATTGTTTGCTAACCTTATTAAAACCTAGAATTAATATTGATTACGTGATTAATTCGTGAATAATTTGTTATGTGTCATGGAATTTTTATATGCGATCTTGTGACTTATTTGTATAAATTGTTATGATATCCATGATTATACATGCATGTTAGTCATGGATAAGTTGCTTTGATATTTTTTAATTGTTGAGACATATTTATTTACGATAAATCTTGAATTGGGGAAGACTCCAATTATATATAATTAATGAATCAATTATGTGCAATTTGGTATATTATTAATTTTGGGTTTACGCAATCGATTCGTCGATGTATGTGGCTCACTCTCAATTGAGAGTGAAAGCCCTAATTAATATATACATTAATTTAACCTAGAAATTGATTATTAATATGGTTTTATCGAATAAGTTGCATGTGGTTACTTGTTTACACGTATAAATTGTTTATTATGTGCGCATTGTTTTTTAGTAGTTTATTTTTTATTTGTTACTTGTTTATTTATTATGTTAGACAGTTTTAAGCAAAGGGTAATTTTGAATAGAAAAATAATACGGACTAAACAAGGGCGAAATTTGATTTGTTTTGGAAGAGTTAAGTTTTCAATAGTTTAATTGATTGGTGACTTTGGTACAAATGGTCTGAACGGCTCACCCACTAGAATGAACTATAAAGGGATTAATAAAGAAGTGCATACAGTAATAATGAAAGGATGTCTTAGGTTATGCTTCGCTACCGTCCTCTCCCCCTGAAGTTCGAATGGAGCTACTTAGTAAGCCATAAAATGTGCAAGCTCATCTTAAGGGCTAATTAGTTTTAATTCCATGCGCCACTTCGGTGGTAATTATCCAAAACACTAAGTGTTTACACTTATGCAAAAGTACGGTATAATGGATGATAATTATCACTAAATTCCTTGATTGGTGAACCCAATACCTCAATCAAAACTTTGATAATTTGATCTTTATGAATTGGTAATAAAAGGTTTTTTATTAAATTTATGCTACAAGATGAATGCATGACATCTTTGTACATATTTGATTTGACCACATAAAATCAAAACTAGTACCCTTTTAAATTAAGAATATGCCATCTAATTAAAATGAACACTTGAAGTTGCAATTTACGTCAAGACAGTACTTGGCTAGATTGTGATGGAGAGGTAAATCTCTATGTAAAGTCAGACCTTACATGGACATATTTGCAGTTCTTTAAGTTAGACACTTAAGTTGAGTAGGAAGTGAGACCTGGACTCAATGGCATAAGATGGGATGAAACATGTTTATATTTGAAATAGCGTTGGAAAATATAAATCCCATAATGATCTAGGAGTTGGAAATTGTTTGCCAATTAATGTTCGACAGGTTACCTTATTATATGCGTTGCTAGCGAGATCAACTGATGTAATGAACCTATGATAATTTGGATCCTACTTTTCGAGAAAATTATATGGTTATATGTTTATATTACCGTTGGATATATTTTATTTTCTTGAAAAGTTGTATTATCGAAAATACTAATACTTGAATTTTTTTTCTGTAGAAATGGCTCAAAATAACGATAACACTAACACTGCACTAAGTTCTGCGTTCAAAATATTTTTTGATCGAGAAAAGTTGGATCGCTCTTAGAATTTCAATGATTGGCACCGCTCTTTGAGAATTGTCTCGTAGAGTTGCCGATCGGGTGAAATATCTTTATGAACCTTGCCCTGAACAACCAACTGGTCCTGATACTACTCAAGCTCAAATTGATGCTTGGCAACTTGAGTATAAGCGTCATAATGATGTGGCTTGTCTTATGTTGGGAACAATGGAATCTGCTCTTCAAAAGCAGTTGGAACATTATTTCCATTTAATATGCTCAATGAACTTCGGACTATGTTTGAGAAACCAGCTGCCGTCGAGATTTATGACTTGACCGATGCATTACACAGCTGTAGGCATGGTGAGGGTAAACCCGTAAGTGCTCATGTGCTAGAAATGAAAGGTTACATGGACCAGCTGTTGTGAATCTGATTAATCGATCCCTTAACAAGGATTTTAATGGTTTTGTCAGAAATTTTAATATGCACTGCGTGGGAAGATAGTTATGACCTACACGCATTGCTCATTGATTATGAGAAAGGGTTGCCTCAAAAGGTTCCTACCGCCGTGTTCTTGCTATTCAGTGGTGGAAGGATTAATAAGCCAAAACCGCAGCGTGCGAACAACAAGAAGGGGAAGGGTAAGGGTAAGGGAAAGGTTGACAAAGGCAAACAAGTGATGGCCTATCAACCTCAACCCAAGAAGAACCCTACTCCTAGGAAAGAAAATCCTAAAAAGGATCAAGCATGCCACCATTGTAAGAGCGTTGGGCATTGGAAGAGAAACTGTGCTCTCTATCTTGATGAATTGCGGGCAAATAAAATGAAGCACGAAGGGTCCATGGGCTTCGGTAATTTATTTGTCATTGAATTATTTACTCTAAATCATAATAATTCCTGGGTATATGATACGGCGTGGTATTCACATTTGTAATACACTGCAGGGGTTTAGAGTGAAGAGGAAGCTTGCCTATGGGGAGCAATATATGCATGTGGGAAATGGCGACATGCACTATTGAAGCCATAGGAACGTTTAGTTTAGTATTGCCTTCGGCTTAGTAATCGTTATTAAACAATTGTCATTACGCACCTTCTATAATTTGAGGTGTTGTTTCCTTTTCGCTTTGTTGAATGATGGTTTTACTCATACTATTTCACGTAATGGTATTGATGTTTCTTTAAATGGTGTATTTTATTTTAAAGCAATTATTGTGAATGGTGTGTTTGAAATTGATGTGATTGGAAATGAATCTAACAATAATAATACTGATGTTTAGCATTAACAAGAAGATAAAGTTAGACTTGAATTCTTCTTATCTTTGGCATTGTAGACTTGCTCATATAGGCAAGGCTCGCATGCATAAGCCGCAACAAGAAGGGCTTTTGCAAAATATCAATGATGAATCATTTGATAAATGTGAGTCATGCATATCTGGGAAGATGACTAAGAAACCTTTTATTAGCAATATGGAGAGGCTTCGATCTACTTGGTCTTATTCATATTGATGTGTGTGGACCACTTAGACATGTGTCAAAGAGAGGTGCTAGCTACTTCTTAACCTTTACTGATGATTTCAGCCGTTATGGTTATGTTTATTTACTTAAGCATAAACATGAGGTGTTTGAAACATTTAAGGTTTTCAACGTGATAAGGTTTTAAAAGGTACCATTTTGAGGGGTCGTTTTAGCCCTTATTTGATCACTTTTGTATCCGTTATTGCTTAATATCGTTCCTTTTCACTTTTTAGGTCTCTTGAAGGCAAAATGCTGGAATGGCACTTATTTGGACGAAAAGGCGCGAATATATGAAGAAAATGGCCAAAGTCAAAAATCGAGACACTCACAAATGCGAAAACGTAAGGCGACGGGCCAGTGTTAATTGCGCGCCGTCCGAGGATTTTGTGACGCTCGTAACCCAAAACTCGTATTTTCAAGTGACGACGCCCGCTTGTAAAAGAGTAGGCCGTCGCTACTCGAGACGCCTAGATGCAATCCGCACGACGTCGAAGAAGAGGACGGCGTCACGGACATAAGGTGACGCCGTCGCAAGGTTAATGTGGCCAAGACGAAACCCTAATGACGGCGACACGACGGCGTCACGAAACATAAGGTGACGCCGTCGAATATGTAATCTTATATATAGAATCCGAATTTTTCAGTTTGAGGGAGAGTCTTTTGGAGTGAAAACCTAAAACCGAACCTAAGGTGTCTTGTACAGTATTTTAGGGTTTTAAACCCTATCTTACACCAATATAAGTATTTACTTCATTAATTCAATTATGTCTTTGATTATTTGTGTGTATGCTTGCATGTTCTCCATGTCCGGCTAATTTATTTGTGTGTTTGCTTAGGAAGTATGAAACTTAATTATTGAATATTGATTGGTTGTTTCTTATCTTAGTTGATCAATGATCTAGTAATGCGATAGGTCATTCGTTGTGTACTTAATGCTTGATTCATCTTTGTGAACCTTAGAATATGATTACCCGAGTAGTTGTAGGCTAAATTATCCAAAGAGTGCCTTAGAGTAAGAGTTTATCATCCCTAGTGGGTTTTGTAGACGAGACCCTTTGGTAAGTTCAAAGAGTTAGGAGAAACGCATACCCTACAACTTTAGACACACAACGCAACTAAGAATAAGGACGTGACAACTCAACCATCAATAGGAGATAATTAAGGAGTAGTACAACCTAAGTAAACACATCTTTAAACTATCATACGAGCACACATTAATTAGACATAGACTCCCACAACCTTAGTTTAGATAATTAGATAATAGTAGAGTAATCGGTAGAAATACCAACCCCCCAATCCAATACCCGAGATTCGTACCTTTCCATTTCATAAAATATAAAAATACAAAAATAATCTTCCTCAACCTTAACCTTAGCGTAGTAACTCCTTACTAGCATTCCTATTCCCCTAGAGAACGATATCAATACCCGTGGCTTACCCTAATTACTACACTACAACGATTAGGTTCATTGCCTAGGGTGTTATAAAACTTGCTCGAAGAAAAGGAAGTTTCCTTGACTCCGAACGACGCGTGTAGCGTTATCAAGTTTTTGGCCGCTGTCGGGAATAGAATAGCTAGTTAGTAGTCCACCTCGTTTAGGTTCTTTGCTTGATTCCTATCAAGTAATTTTTTCTCATTTTAGCTTTCTCTTAGTCTATCCCCCTTCTTCGTGACCTTTGTTCGTAACACCCATCACTTTTCATCATGGAAGGTGATAACCCACTACCATTCATCAACCCACCGCCAAATGACCCGCCAAGAGCCCGTACTCTTGGTGAATACTCAAGACCAAGCCACTTAGGCTATAGGAACACCATTGAGCTTCCCGACCAAGCCCAAACTACGGCCCTGCTATCCGACACCATTCGGTTGGTGCAAAACGGATGTGCATTCCATGGACTTCGTTCCAAAGATCCAAATCAGCATCTGAGGGATTTCCTCAAAATTGTCGATTCCATCGACCTAGATGCTACTACTCGGAGACCACGCACTGCGTCTCTTCCATTCTCTACGGGACCAAGCTAGTAATTGGCTTGAGCGACTTCCCACCCGCTCCATCTCAAGTTGGGATGATCTTACCTCTCGCTTCCTTGCTCAATTTTTCCCATCGGGGAGAACCACTAAACTTAGGCGAGACATCTTGACGTTCCAACAGCTCCAAGGTGAATCTCTTTACAAAGCATGGACTCGATTTAAGGAACTACTCCATAGACTTCCACACCATGGCATTGATCTTTGGCTTCAAATCCAAATCTTCTATGATCATACCGATTTCATCACTCGACGATCCATTGATCGAGCCGCCGGTGGAAGGCTCAGCGACTTTAGCGTAGAGAAATCATGGGATATTATAGAGGAGCTTGCCGATCAAAGCTACGAAGATTGGAGTGAATCTCCTGAAACTCCGATTAATGTGGTTAATGCCATATCCACTCCTTCTGAATCCTCCGATACACTCGAAGAGCAATTGAGTGCCATAGAGAGAGGAATTGATTATCTTATGGAAAGGCAGAAAAGAGCACCGCACAAATTCCTCAGAGGTCGTCAAATCGCCCACTCCACCAACCGCTCCACACCTCTTTCGAGTCCCCAAGTCACGAGCAAAACCCAAGTTCGAAGGCGCCTGCTCTACTTCCCCAATACCACTTTCACCAAGCTTCAAGGATCAAATGAGGGAATACATGGCAGCTCATACGAGAGATTAGCCGATTTGAAGAGGAGGTTTATAGGCGAGAGAGGAAATTCAAGCAAAATGAAAGAAATGATGGATTTGGTAATTGAATTTACCAAAACAAAGGTTCCCGAAAAAGTGCTCGTGAGAAGCAACGATTTCCTCCCACTTCATTTGTAAATGCCGCTTCCATTATGCCCGAGAATGCTAGGGCTGAGATGTGGAAAATCGAGGAAAGCACGAAGGAGAGTCTGCCTAATGATGAACCTGAGACCATTGAGTACTACCTTAAGCACGAAATTAACAAGAAAACCATTGCAAACCAAGTAAACAACTTTAGGTACAATGAAGTTCTTAGGGAAGCTCTTGAAGGGAAAATGACGAAGAAGAATATGACGCCTTACCTATGGAACCTCTCAGATGAGTTGGTTATAAAAACCGTTAACAAGAAAACGAGACACCACAGGGAATTTCGTGATACCCGCTAGTATCGGTGATATGGATAATATAAATGCCTTGGCCGATCAAGGGACCGATGTGAACATAATGCCATTGTCAATCTATAATAAGTTAACTAAGGAGAAACCTGCCAAGACCGACCTTAGACTTTCCTTAGCTAATCATACTTATGTCCACCCCGTAGGAATCGCTGTTGATGTTCTAATTGAGGTAGCCAACATCGCTATCCGGTGGATTTCGTGATCATTGATGTTGAGGAAGATAAAAAACGCCCTCATTCTTGGGACGCCGCTCCGCCACCTCCAAGGCAACCATCAAATGCGAGAAGGCATCATGATACTCAAAAGCAGGGAAAGGTACGCTAGGATACCCATCATCCCAAGATATCCTCTTAAGATCATGGAAATGATTACGGGTGGAAATCAAAAAGCCCGTGGCAACAATGTTAAGAAGAAGATGAATGACTAGGAAAAAGGGCTTAGAGACTTTATGGTTCAGGGATTGTATGCGACGTTGTGGCAACCCGATAAAAGTTAGGCAAAGAATCCCACCTCGATACCTAAAGTAAAAAAGGACCCTAAGGAATTTCTAAAGGGAGAAAAAGTACTATTGTATAGATCTCGGATAAGGGCATTACAAGGAAGAAACAAACCAAGATGGTTTGGGCCTTTCACAGTTAAGGAGACCAATTTAAATGATAAAACCGTCACCATAATTGATAGCGTTGGCAAGGAATCCACGGTAAGCATACAGCGCCTACACCCTTTGGATGACGAGAAAACAAACCGTCAAGAGGGCGGTGGTGAGGAAACGTAGGAGTACGACTATGAGTCTAGCTACAAGACTCTTAAATAAAGAAAAGCGCTTCGTGGGAGGCAACCCATGCTTAATTGTTTGCTTGTTAGTGTCATATATCTTTTATTAATTGTTTATCCTCATGTTTAAATTTGTAAAAATGCTTTATTTTGTTTTTAACTTCGTCTTAATTACATATAAAGGTATTTTACATAAGGGATAAGTGTAGGGAGGATTACACACGTTTTCAAAAGAAATGTAAACATGAGAATAACAATTAACTAAAAGATATTTATGTTTGTTTGTTCGAGTCAAATGCTTGTATCGAGTCATAATGGATGTTTTGCAGAAATTTTTCCAGATTCTAAAGATGTAAATTTTTCCATAATTTTTCCGTAAAATCGCAGACCGTTTTTGTCAGATAACCTGACGGCGTCAGATTGCAACTGACGGCGTGAAGGAGTAAAACATCGATTACTTTTTCTCATTTTCTCGAGCTACTTATAAATTTTGGAATTTTCGTGTCTTAATTTTCTTAGAAATTCTGTAAAACATCCATTCCACAAGCATTATATCCTAGTTTAAATCGAGTCTTATATATATATATATTATTACCGATTTTACGCTGAAGGTTTCGTTTGTTTTCTTCAAGTGTGCATGTTTAGTTTGTCAAGAAGAAGTTACATAAGATTGGAAGGAGCTTTTCACGCAATAATTCTTCTTGAAAAAGATTTAACCACCACTTTACACGGATCCTACCAAGCTAATCAGGGGAGTATTAGTTTCTTTCTCTTTTAATTACCTTCTTTTATCATAACTTTGATACTTTCGGGGAACATTGGAGACAATGTTCAGTTTAAGTGTAGGGAGGGAAAATAAAACGGGAACTTTGAAACTATGCTTATCCTTGACTATTTGCTTTGTCCAATTGTGATTGTGTAATAAACCATGAGGAAATGTCAGTTAGGGTAATTTTGGCACCAAATTTAAAATTTTTTATGACATATAGGAGTGGGCCATTAGTCTTAACAAAAGCGTCTCACGGATAGGAAGTTATATGACTAGCACAAAAACCCTTTACCACCTAAATTCCACCCAAAATGTGAGGATCACCCTTAGATTAGTAGGAATTAAAAGCATTCATCTTCAATGCTTAGAGTGTGAACCGGTAGTATATTAGATTCTAGAACTTGTTTTGTGATGCATTCCGAGATCGCAAGTGAGGCTACACTTGTGTAGTTAGGAATAACTAAATGATAAGAGGCATTAGGATAACCCTTGTTTGATACCCGTAATATAATTGCTTCTTCCATATCGGTTGAGTGATTCCCCCACACCTTTTGCGTTGTACTCATCTTTAGTACACGATACCCCTAGTTAACCCCTCAGAGCCTATCCTTTTCTCGGTTCTCGTGATGTTTCGGTTTTTCCGGAATATCAATGAAGAGCATTGTTTACACCCCACCCCAAATATACACCCAAATCGCTTTAGCCTACCCCTTATGCACTCACTTTTAGTGCAAATGTTTGTTATCACCCTAAACCCTTAGTTCAATTATCTAGTTGCTTGCATAAGTTGCTAAGTCGAGTCATATCCTTTGTATACAGTTCTGGGACGATTGGGATTCATGGGAAAAGTTAAAGTTTATGAAATGACGGGAAGGGAACGTTAAATTCAAATTCCCTTTGTTTATGTAATAATGTACCCCAAGTGTTTTGATCTTTTCAATTCGGGTCAAATTAGTGTTAGAGTAATAAAAACTCAAGTGTAGGGATATGCCTATAAATCCCTAGTATTTTGATGTTATCGTAGAGGATGGTAGAGTAAAAGTGTATGAAAAAAAAAAAAAAAAAAATCGAAAAAAAAATAGAAAAAGAGAAAAAGAAAAAAAAAATAGTGTTAAAAAAAAAAAAAAAAAAAAAAAAAAAAAAAAAAACATACGGGCTACCATCTTACATCTATCCTTTAAATTTATGTTTGTTTATTTCCGTTACCTAGAGTTTTAGAGTGTCGAGTCTTGGCTTAGCAACGCCATTCTTCATATGCATTTAACATAGAGATTTTTGACTTGCCACCACTAAATAACCTATCCCACCAAACCCTTTGTTTCCCTACCGTAAGCCTAACATTACAACCCTTTAAAGACCTCTTTGATAGTCTTTCCTAGGTGCTTACGCCAAAGCGATGGAGGTTTGATCTATTCTCAAGCCTATGGTAATCTATGTACTAGGACCGGTTAATGAGTGTTTATCTTCCATTTCCTATTTGTTATATTTCATATACACCGAGAGAGATGTGAGTATCCAAACACCCCATGTGAGGTGCTAGTATGTAATTTCCGTGCTTGTTATGACTTTTATGGGGCTTATATGTGTTGTGGACCGTTTTGAATTAATGCTTCATGACCCCTAACTTATAAATTAATTGGTTAAAAGCACATTTGCTTGAGGACAAGCAAATAACAAGTGTAGGGATATTTTGATAAGGTTTTAAAAGGTACCATTTTGAGGGGTCGCTTTAGCCCTTATTTGATCACTTTTGTATCCGTTATTGCTTAATATCGTTCCTTTTCACTTTTAGGTCTCTTGAAGGCAAAATGCTGGAATGGCACTTATTTGGACGAAAAGGCGCGAATATATGAAGAAAATCGCCAAAGTCAAAATCGAGACACTGCTGAAAACGTGCGGCGGCGCGTGTATGCGACGCCGTCCGAGAACCCAAAACTCAGTATTTTCAAGTGACGACGCCCGCTTGTAAAGAGTAGGCCGTCGCTACTCAGACGGCCTAGATGCAATCCGGACGACGCCGTGAAGAGGACCGCGCCATGGACATAAGGTGACGCCGTCGCAAGGTTAACGTGGCCAAGACGAAACCCTAATGACGGCTACACCACGGCGCCATTTAAAACATAAGGTGACGCCGTCGAATATGTAATCTTATATATAGAATCCGAATTTTTCAGTTTGAGGGAGAGTCTTTTGGAGTGAAAACCTAAAACCGAACCTAAGGTGTCTTGTACAATATTTTAGGGTTTTAAACCCTATCTTACACCAAGATAATTATTTACTTCATTAATTCAATTATGTCTTTGATTATTTGTGTGTATGCTTGCATGTTCTCCATGTCCGGCTAATTTATTTGTGTGTTTGCTTAGGAAGTATGAAACTTAATTATTGAATATTGATTGGTTGTTTCTTATCTTAGTTGATCAATGATCTAGTAATGCGATAGGTCATTCGTTGTGTACTTAATGCTTGATTCATCTTTGTGAACCTTAGTATATGATTACCTGAGTAGTTGTAGGCTAAATTATCCAAAGAGTGCCTTAGAGTAAGAGTTTATCATCCCTAGTGGGTTTTGTAGACGAGACCCTTTGGTAAGTTCAAAGAGTTAGGGAGAAACGGATACCCTACAACTTTAGACACACAACGCAACTAAGAATAAGGACGTGACAACTCAACCATCAATAGGAGATAAATAAGGAGTAGTACAACCTAAGTAAACACATCTTTAAACTATCATACGAGCACACATTAATTAGACATAGACTCCCACAACCTTAGTTTAGATAATTAGATAATAGTAGAGTAATCGGTAGAAATACCAACCCCCAATCCAATACCCGAGATTCATACCTTTCCATTTCATAAAATATAAAAATACAAAAAATAATCTTCCTCAACCTTAACCTTAGCGTAGTAACTCCTTACTAGCATTCCTATTCCCCTAGATAATGATATCAATACCCGTGGCTTACCCTAATTACTACACTACAATGATTAGGTTCACTGCCTAGGGTGTTATAAAACTTGCTCAAAGAAAAGGAAGTTTCCTTGACCCCGAACGACGCGTGTAGCGTTATCACAACGCTGAAGTAGAACTGCAATTGGGAAAGAAGATTAAAGCTCTTCGATCTGATAGAGGAGGCGAGTATCTAAGCCAAGAGTTTAAAGATTACTTAGATGAGAATGGAATTGTCAGATCTCACTTCTCCATATACTCCACAACAAAATGGTGTATTTGAGAGAAGAAATCGTACATTGTTGGACATGATACGATCTATTTTTAATCTTACCACTCTACCTTTATCCTTTTGGGATTATGCTTTGGAATCAACTGTTCGCATTCTAAATATGGTTCCCACAAAGAAGGTTGATAAGACACCATATGAAATATGGAATGGTAAAGCTCCTAAATTGTCTTATTTAAAGGTCCTGTTGCAGGCGTATGTTAGACGTGACTCGCCAGATAAACTCCAACAAAGATCTGTAAAGTGTATCTTCTTAGGATACCCTAAGGAAACTATGGGTTACTACTTTTACTATCCAACTAAAAATAAAGTAATTGTTGCTAGGCATGGAGATTTTCTTGAAAGAGATCTCGTATCTCAAGAATTCAGTGGGAGAGTTTATGATCTCGAAGATGATCAAGAAGATGCATTACCTTCGAAAACACTAACGCATTCCGGTAGAACCTCGATAGTCCGGGTCCTCCACCGAATTTGAAGTGATTCCCGTTAGTAGATCCGTAAGGAATACGCTGCACTGAACGCCTATGTCTTAACGTAGAGGTTGAGGAAACTATGTTAGGAGATCTTGGAGAGCTTACTAGTTATAAAGCCGCCATGGCAAGTTCGACAAGGCAAAATGGCAAGTTGCAATGAATGGGGAAATGCAATCCATGAGAGAAAATGAAGTCTGGTAGAGGTTGACTTACCTCCAAACGCCACGGTGGTTGGAAGTAAGTGGCTCTATAAGATTAAGACTGACATGGATGGCAATGTTCACGTCTATAAAGCTCGTCTAGTTGCTAAGGTTTTACTCAAACTAATGGCATTGATTACGAGGAGACCTTTTCTCCTGTAGCGGACATTAGAGCTATTAGAATTCTCATAGCTATAGTTGCATACTATGACTATGAGATATGACAAATGGATGTCAAAACCGCCTTCTTAAATGGTCGCTTAGATGAAGACATCTATATGAAGCAACCCGAGGGGTTCGTGAATCCACAATTTCCAAACCGTGTATGCAAACTTCAAAGGTCCATTTATGGATTGAAGCAAGCATCAAGGCAATGGAATAAAAGATTTGATGAAGAAATCAAAAGGTATGGATTTATTCAAAATCTTGATGAGCCATGTGTATATCACAAAGTTAGTGGGAGTAATGTAATTTTCCTAATTCTTTATGTCGATGACATATTAACTATGGGAAAAGACATTCCGAGTTTGCAAAATGTTAAGGCATATCTTAGGAAGTGTTTTTCCATGAAGGATTTGGGAGAAGCTGCATATATTCTGGGAATCAAGATCTACCGAGATAGGTCAAAGCGGTTAATTGGTTTAAGTCAAAGCGCTTACATTGATAAAATATTGAAGAGATTCAATATGCAAAATTCCAAGAAAGGATATTTGCCGATGGAAGTAAAGCATGGCTTATGTAGCGGTATTTGTGCTTCAACACCTCATGAGGTGGCACGCATGCGAAAAGTTCCTTATGCTTCGGCTTTAGGATCTATTATGTATGTTGTGAGATGCACAAGGCCAGATGTGGCGTTCACTCAAAACATGACCAATCAATATCAACAGTAATCCGCATACGAACTTGCTCACTCAAAACATGACCACGCCAAAACCGGATTGCTGTTAAGCATATTCCCCAAGTATCTTAGTAATACTGAAAGATATGTTTTTAGTGTATGGAGGAAATCCGATACACGTAACTTGGTGTTATAGGTTACCGTGATGTGTCCCGGCGCAGTGATAAAGATGATACGAAGTCTCAGACGGGTTATGTCTTTGTCATCAATGGAGGAGCAGCTGATCGGAAGAGCAAGAAGCGTAGTACGATTGCGATGTCTCCGCTGAAGCGAATACATAGCCGCTTCGAAGTCGCAATGGAGGCCGTTGGATTAGGAAATTCATTTCAGGGCTTGGTGTTATGCCTTCAATTGAATCGCCTATTGATATGTATTGTGACAATTTTGATGCAATCATATTTGCCAATGAACCCGAGTCATGAAAGGCACCGGACATTTTCTACTGAAGTATCACTATGTTCAGAACAAGTCCAGAAGGTGAAATAAATCATCGAAAGTTCACATGAGATGATAACTTAGCTGATCCGTTCACTAAGGATTTAGCTAAAGACAAGCTTGTAGGACTTGCCAATGGAATTGGACTTCGTTTAGCTAAAAGTTTCATGCATAACTGTGATTAGTATTTGGATAAAGGATATTGTAAACATTTATTAATTTCACTGAAATAAAGTTTGGATTATGTTTATTTTCATTTATAATATTGTTGTCCTATATTTGCATGTTTAATCCATGAATAACTAAGTTATTCTAAATGTCCACTGTCGATTAATAATATGGGAGTATCATTAAACTAAGACAAATCTGAGAGATGTGGTAGAATATACTTGAAAGTATATTGATGAGAATGCATACCAATTTCAGATGATATTCAATGAATTGAATATTGGACTTATCCCAACTACATAATATACTTTGTGGATATTGTTATAAGTAAATTATGAATAGTTATCCTCAGACTTGAGATACCAGATAAGTGTCATGAATGTAGTGCATTTTTGTGGAGCAACTTAACGCTATAATGAATCGTAGTCATAAGGGTTGTTTTCTAAATGTTACAAAGTTTGTGGGTTATTCTCGTAGTCAAGATAGAATTTGTTCCTTCAAATTTATTTGGAATTTATATCATTGGGCCCCTCGTAGGGTTGACAAGATGTTTGTCCGGCCGCACCCAAATCTCCCCTAAATATGTTTAGATGATTCGGTAATCTTGGTCAATCACTTACAAACGAGAAACATAATAGTTATATAAAGAATGACTTAATTCTATATCTTTATTTAACGTGGTATTAGAAACAAAAGGATAATAATAATGAGAAATCATTAAAAGGTTTTCCAAGAGCCTTGCTCGAGTTGTACTAGAGGAATCCGTTGCTAGACGCTAACCGAATGTGATCACTCTATTAAGATATATCCAAGTGGGAGCTGTTAGTTTTATGGATATAAATTAGTAGACGTGAGTTGGGATCGAACTCGAGACTATGGGATTGCACACTTTACGTATGAGAATTTAAAGTTAATAATTAAATATAAATGTTATACTTATTTATTTATTACACGAAATAACTAACGGACGTTAAGTAATTAATGTAATAGACTAACGGTCGTTAAATGTTTATGGAAAAGGATCGATTGCAAAGTTGGGAAGGTTCCGAATCCCTTTGAGGACTCCAAACCGATCGGCCATAGGGACAAAACAAGGAAAGAAAAACCAACTTGTTCACCAAGTTTGCTTGGGTATATAAACAAGGCTAGGGGTTTTATTTTTTCATCTGTTGTGCTCATTAGCTAAACTCTAAAATCAGTTTTGTGTGTGTGTTTGCTCTACAAACTGATCGACCACCTCAAGGGTGTCGATCCATCCTTTTTCCACCAACAAAGTTATTTGTTTTATAAAAACTAGCATTACTTTAATTCGGTTTAGTATGTGTGTACAAGAACATAGTAATAACACATTATTGTTATTATCTTGGATTGAATTACAAACGATAAGGGTAATTCATATAATCCTAATTAAATCAAATTAGGGTTCATCCGTTGCTAGTTTGTAGATTTGATTCTTGTTCGACTAGAATCAAGAAAAGGTACGCATATTCTTTTATGTTAATTAATTGTTCATTAATAAATCCTATACGCTTCCGCATGATTACTTTGATGTTTTGTGATTATTTATTTGAATGTCTTGATATATAATTACAACAGAAGTTGTGCAGGTACCTCTTAGGTCTTTTTTTTAATTCAATTTTGGCTCAGAAAATACCATGTTTTTAGTTATTGTACTTCATTTATACATGAAGTACGTCTTACAAATATGGTTTTTTGACCCAGTATATACTAAGAGATACTGAATTAAGATTTGCAGGAAGCTTGAGAATGTCATAGATGTGATCAAGCGCAGAGGTGTTACTTTCATGAAACATAAAATTGAAAATCTGAGGTTATTCCTATCTCACGCAACAAACAATTACTCATTATTTTTCCCATGTGTAATAGTTTCCATATTTATCTATCAGTAGACCAATGATTGATGCAACTATTTGGGTTGATGATTCTATTTAATTCAACAAGGAAGCTGTAGCAATTTTACCTAGTTATTCCCACAATTTCAAGGTTCTGTAAACCCATATTCACTATTACATTCATTCAATTTTTTCACAGATGTCGTTATCTCTGTTTACTGATAAGGGTGTCTTTACATTTTGTTTTATGAATTCTCGCTAAAATGTGATGTTAACAGGTGTGTTGCAATTAATGTTACTCTTGGTTTCTATGTGTATCCAATCCGGAGATTGAAGAGTTTGCAATAATGGCTACTAGGTACAGTCCTTATACTCATCCCTAAAAAATACTCGCCAATACTTTCTCGATCGTTTTATTTAATTCTCCGTGTTCACACAAGAAATGAAGCAAATCCGGTCCACAAGATATGGTACATACTTTTATCCCCTTTAGCTTTTGTCATTGTGTAGTATTCTTAAAAAATTATAAGACTTCAACTGTGATTCTCTAGATATAATATTTTTATTCGATTATATGTTTGTAAAATTTTAGTATTCAATTTCTATTGCTTTTTTATGATCCATGTAACAAGGGGTTTAGTTTGTATGTCGAGTAGCTGCATCAATGTTGTAGGAAACTTCAACCAGTTGGAAAAACATTCGTGTCTGGTGATCATCGCCGGTGGCAGAACGTAAACATCTTTGAGCAGCAACTGCCATTAGTCTCATGTCAACCCATTAAGAATCGTTGTTTTAATATTGAAAATATCTAATAAGCCTCTCAGGAGGTATTTCTTGGCTACAAACATGCCTGACCAATAAAGAAGGGTAGTTTAGGTATTTTTTTTATTTAAAAACCGTCCAAACTCCTCCTCATATACACAGTTTGTTTTTTTATATTAAATTAATTTTAGTCTTTGGACCACTATCTTCCCCACAATGAACCCTAGCCGCCTTCTCTCTTTTTTCTCCATATGACATCCTCCATCAACCTCTACTGTCATCTCCATCTCCATCAAACAATATCAATTTTTCACACAGAAATTTATGCTGATAAACAGGGAGGTTTTTTGTGAGTATGTCAGCAGTTTGGTTTGAAGAGCCAATCTTTTTTGCACTAATAACACCTCTAGCAATTTTTTCCCTGATGAAGTGAACATCAATTTCAAAGTGTTTTGATCTTTCATGGAAAACAGGATTGACAGCAAGTTGTAAAGCAGATTTGTTATCACAAAAAAGATTAACAGGGAGATTAATATCAACTTTTAGATCCTTTAAGATTTTTGAATCCAAATGATTTCACAGGCAGCAGTAGACATAGATCTATACTCTACTTCTGTGGAAGATTTTGAAAGATTGTTTTGTTTTTTACTTTTCCATGAGATTAGACAATCATTAAAGAAAACACAATACCCGTGATGATTTTCTGTTTTCTTGCATTTGGCCCAATCAACATCACTATATCCTTCAAGATAATTTTTGAGTTGCTGAAATTGTACCTTAGACCTTTCCTGGAGCTCCTTTTAGATATCTCGAACATTGAGGGCACATTCCGGATGAGATTTCAAGGGAGAATGCATATATTGTGCCAGACAATGAACTGAGTATGAGATGTCAGGTCTTATATGGGTGAGATAGATAAGTTTCCCAAGTAACTTCTGATAACTAATGATGTTGACAAGTAAGGGATCATCATCAGTGGGAATGTATGGAAGTACAGAGTTGGGTTCCATAGGAGTGGACACGGGTTTGCACCCAAGAAGGCCAAATTCTTTGAGGAGTTCAAGACAATATTTTCTTTGGGAGAGACAAATGTCATTCCCAGTTTTTAAAACCTCAATGCCAAGAAAATATTTTAGATTTCCCAAGTCTTTGATATGAAATTTTGATTTTAGAAATTCTTTGAATAGATTTATCTCATCAATACAGTTTCCAGTAAGGACAATATCATCCACATAGATAAGCAGAGCAATAAACTTGTTATTCTCTGTTTTGGTGAACAAAGAGTGATCATTCACAGATTGAACAAAGTTATTTTCTTTTAAAACACTGACAAGTTTTTCATTCCATTTCCTAGGAGCTTGTTTTAGACCATATAGAGACTTGACAAGTTTGCAAACTTTATTCTTATTGTTCTCATTACAGTTGCCCTTAGGGATGGTCATATAGATATCCTCATAAAGATCTCCATACAAGAAGGCATTGTTAACATCAAGTTGAAAAAGAGGCCATTTGTTTTTTACATCTAAGGCAATAAGACATCTAACGGTAGACATTTTCACAACAGGGGAAAAAGTTTCATCATAGTCTATTCCTTCCCTTTGGTTATAGCCTTTAACAACCAATCTAGCCTTGTATCTATCAACTTCACCATTGGCTTTATATTTGATTTGAAAGATCCATTTGTAGCCAATAGGAGTTCTGTTAGGAGGTAGATCAGTTATATCCCAAGCATGGTTTTCATTTAAGGCCTCAATTTTAGAGTTCATAGCATCAACCCAATTACTATCAAGGATAGCTTCTTCATAACATGTAGGTTCAATACTTTTATTAAGACTAGATGCAAAGCAGTAATTATCCTTGTTAAGATTAGAGTAATTAACAACCTTTTCAACACCATATTTGACTTTCCCTTCTACAATAAAGTCATTAAAATTACTGGGCAACTTAGAAACTCTGGTTGACCTTCTAACAAGAGTGGTCGGCAAGCCTCTTTCTTGTTCGCCAGAATCGGATGATGATATATCGCCAGAATCGAATGTGCATCGCCAGGATGTGATTTATGTGATACGGTGCCCTCGTGGTGTGTATTATCATCTATAGATGTTGCAACCGGTTCATCAATCCTAGTAGGATGACTTACCATTGTGCCAACATCATAGGATGTCACTCTCCCTTCATCATTGGGACTTATTTGTGAGTCAAAGAAATTTTTGTGATTTAAATATTTTGGTACAAAAGTTTCAACAAAAGGTTTTGACAAGGTATTTTTCATTTTGAAGGGAAAAACAGTTTCATAAAATTTGACATCTCTGGAGTAAAAGATATTTTTTGTTTCTAGGCTCAAGAGTTTATAGCCTTTTTTTCCATTTGAGTAACCAATAAGAACACTTTTTTCGCACTCCACTGCCAAATTTATCGAGATGTTGAGAATGGTGGCATATCATAAGCGACCAAAGACTCTAAGGAGAGAGAGTGAATGGTCTTGCCCATACACAAGGAAGAAGGGGACTTGCCGTAATCAAGAGGGTAACCTGTTTATAACATAGGCAGCAGTTAGAACACATTCAGGCCAAAGATATAGAGGTAATTCCCCTGAAACATAAGGGATCTAGCTACATTAAGGAGATGCCTATGTTTCCTTTCTACAATACCATTTTGTTGTGGTGTATAAACACAAGAGGTTTGATGTAAAATTCCTTTTTCATGGAAAAAGTGTTGAATTTATTATTGACAAATTCTGTCCCATTATCACTTCTAAAAATCTTAACATTGTGTTCAAATTGATTTGATAACATATGAGTAAAGTTAACAATGGAAACATAAACATCATCCTTCCTCTTAAGCATATAAACCCACACTGCCCTCGAATAGTCATCAACAATGGTTAGGAAATATTTGTAACCATCTCTGCTAGTGACTTTATATGGTCCCCATACATCAAGATGAACAAGTTGACCAATTTTAGTTGATTTATGTTCACTTAGAGGGAATGGTTCCCTGGTTTGTTTAGCTTTATTACAAGTGTCACAGAGATGATTGGTTTTAGATGTACTATCAAATTTAAGAGTGGGTTTAAGTATGTGTAGGACTTGGTCAGAGGGATGACCAAGTCTTTGATGCCAGAGATTTCTAGAAACATGACAAACAGATATGCAGTTATTAGAAATAATCTTACATGTAGAATCAATATCAAACATATATAACCCATTGTATTGTTTACCAATCCCCACAATCCTTTTTTGATGTAAATCCTGTATATAGTAATTAGATTCATTAAACCCAACAAACATCTTATTGTCTCTAGCAATTTTATGAACGTAGACATTGTGAGACTAACACTGTACTCAAGAACAACTAGAACATCAAAAAGAGTTAGGTCATTATTGACCTTTAAATCACCAATTTTAGTAATTAAGGCCTGAGTACCATTGGGATGTCCAACAGTTAAACCAAGATTTGAAATGTTAACAACATTAATTAAAAAAATTTCAGACACAGTCATGTGCCGATTTGCACCGAAGTCAACAATCCAACCAAGACCTGATGTTTCCGATAATGATTTTGTGTTGTTGTTAAAAAATTTGTTGAAGTTTACATTAAACTTGACATCGCCATTAAAGAAGGTTCTGAAAAATTTTACCGCCAAGTTGGAATTAGCAGATGACACATTGTTGTCATTGAGAAGACTCATAAGTCTAGAGAGCTGTTCATTAGACAAGGAGACAGGAGAGTTGCTATTGCTAGCACTATGATCAGTGATACGATTAGTTTCAGCAGAAACATTGTTACTGCTGAAAGGTTTTCCATTAAAATTCCTTTTAACATATCCAGCAGGATAACCAACAAGGTCATAACATCTATCAACAGTATGACCAGGTTTTTTGCAATTAGTACATTTGAGATTCATGTTTAGTCCTCTGCTATTAGAACTGTTACCAGTATTAAAACTAGGAACTTTGTTGTTAAAACCTTTTTTGTTATCAAAAAATTTTCCACCTTCAGAAGTTTTTGTAGAAAAAACTGCAGCATTGGGTTTAGCAGAACTATTCCCAGATGAAACATTTCTGTGAGATTCTTCTCCAGAGACAACAGAGAAAGCAGTTTTGACATTAGGTAAAGGATATCTGGTTAAAATATTGCTTCTGATGGGAACATAGGAGTCATCAAGACCCATAAGAAATTGCATTAACTTGATTAGCTGATTGTGTTTTTCAAAATGTTTTGCGTCCTCACAAGTGCAGGGAGGCAAGCTAATCATACAATCAAATTGTTTCCATAAAGATTTAAGGTTGTTATAATAATCTGCCAGAGAGGACCCACTTTGACTAAGAGAGTTTATATTTTTATGCAAATTAAAGATAGCCGAACCATCAACCTTATCATAGGTATCTTTAAGATCATTCCACATTTCATAAGCTGTTTTAGCATATATAGCACCAAGAAACTGTTCATGAGAGAATTAAGGATCCAAGTAACCACAACAGAGTTACAAGTATCCCATTGATTAGCAAGACTAGGGTTCGAATCATCTCTTATGCATGTACCATCAATAAACCCTAACTTATTATGGTTCCTTAAAGCAAAAGTCATGGCCATATTCCAGATTTTATAATTTTCAGTTCCAGTGAGTTTAATAGAAATAATGGGAGTACCATTGGTATTATTGGGGTGTAAATACAAAGCATCACCAAAGGATAAGCTTTTCTCAGTGGAAGAACCACCACCACCACTAATATTAGTATCACCAACAACCATAATGCAGACAATGAGACAGACAGATATAATAAGACAGACAAGGAAACATAAACAAAGATAATAATAAGAGCAAATAGACAAAAAAAATAAGACTTTGTATATAAGAAACAACAAGCACTAAGCCTGTGGACTAGGGTAAACCAGAGCAAGTATTCATACCACTCAAGGTGGCAGATCAAGATGTTAGTATACCCGTTTGCACCCACAAAGACTTAAGTACTGTATGTTTGAAGATGTAAGATATAAATTTTCACATACACATCAAACCATAACACAAAGTAGCATGTAGATGGAATTCTAGAGAGAGAAAGTTAGAGGTTTAGGGAACTTAGTGAGAGAAAGTGAAAGATATTATTATGAGCTCCAACTCTCTACCTTGAGAGGTAGAGAGTATTTATAGTCTTACATAAAACGCCACACATCGGGCTGTGGATCAGGCATACAGTGGGTAAAGACCCGTCCGTCCTCCACGGTGTTACAAAACTAAATACTACTTAACTTAAAATAACTACGACTACGAGCTTTCTAACGAATACAAATACTTGAGGTGACCGACTCTTTAATACCTGGAATTTCTAATTCCTAACAATCTCCCCCTAAGGGAGGTCACCTCAATCATGTACCAAAATTACATTGAATACAAATAGATATTACATTAAAATTGTTCTTGCATTCTTGATGTAGTCCTTTGTTCCTAAGCTCGTAGTCATTGATTCTTCACATTGCATGCTTGGTTACTTCAAGTGGAGGTCTTTTACTGATCCACGTGATAATAATTTTGAGCCATCATTTGAGATCATCAGCTATCAAAAATCTCTGTTACATCCATTGTGGTGTTGGTATTATGTGATGTTGTGACTTACGGACCGACATGCTCACATTCTGGATCATGATATCTTTACATCAGAGTAGCGGAAGCTTTAGTTGATTCATGATATTGGGCAGCGAGTAGAAGCATGGAGTGAAAATATCCGAGTCATTGATGCACTAATCATGATTTCTTTTGAGATGAATGTGTTAAGTGAGCATGTGGCTATGGATTGACCGCTTCATTCGATCATCACCGCAAACGCCGTCGGCGTACGCATACAACATTAGCAATAAATCGCATCGAAAGTGTCTTTGATCACTTTCGTTGAATTGAGGTACACGCCCACGGTTCCCGTTGATCAAGATACAAGTACCGCCGTGATCGTATAATTCAAGAATTTCCTTGACGGGGTTTCGCGAAATGCTCTAGCCGTTCTCAAACCGAACGCCTCAAAGAAGACAACACGGAGTGAGTGAACCAAATAATTTTAAGTCCAATCGATTGATGAAAAGAGATTTGAAAACAATCGGTGTATAGCTCAATAGAAATTGTTTTTGCATTACAACGAAGGTTTTATTGAAAATCAATTATCAATCATAAAACACCTTTTGGTTTGAAAAATGAGTACACGGTCGATGTGCTAAAGAAAAGTTTGTTAAGCACAAAGACCGGTTTTTCAAAGGTATCCGTCAATCCATAACTCGAACCGTGATTGATTCAAGAACTTGAATCGCCCCATTGTTTCCGTTCAGTTGTCACATGGTTGATCCATATAATAGATCTCACATGCCACCTACCAGGAGCTTGTTTGATGTTGGCTCCAGAAGGCTTTCCATCTTCATTGTGAATTTGTAAACACATCACTCGATGTTCGCAATACCACAAGGATAATGCGTAGGACTCAAGATATAATCTCTCTTTCCACATTGTGTGAAACAGAGAGTCTTCATTGAAAGTGTCCTAATGAGATTTATTGATGATCTCGTGGCTCTAGACTCAATTTTGCATATTTGGATCCCGTGCGGAGACTAGGGAGAGGGTCTCCTTCTTCAATATCAACAATCTCTAAGAGAAAGTCGATAGATAATGTCGGTTCCCGTGAGAATGAAACAAGCCCTTTTAAGAGGAACTTGAGTAGCTGGGGAAGTTTAGTGCAAGGCGTCACGGGTCCATGACGCCTTGTCTTCAATACCGATGTTACCATCAGTAGCATATGAATTGAACCCGGTTTCTACTCTAAGGTTGAATAAATGGAGGGCTATTTGTTTTCACCCTATTCTCATTCAATTCCTTTTAATTCTTCAACCCCTTCAGTGCTTACCGAGACTTCATAACTAGAACCTTTTTGGGTTTATTCCAGACTAGCTCGCCTTAGTCCAAGACTCTTCCCATATCTCATTTTTCTCCTTTTATCATCATACCTAAGGACTCTACACTATCTAGTGGATTGTCTCTGGGTAGATCCCTCCGCTCGGCGGATCATGGGAACCAATACCTAACCTTATCATCCTTATATCACCGTACATAAAGTAAAGTTGGTAGGTCTTTTTGGTATTGTTCATCTGCCATATGGAACCAATTGAAAACCATTTGAAAATCAATTCGATACTTGTGATATATTATCAAAGCATTTTGTACCTGAATTGTTTTTGATAATTTTAGAATAAGTGCTCCCCCTCAACATGTGCATCAAATGTTTGAAATCGTTTTGCACACAGAGGCAAGAGGAAGAAATTACTTCTTTGATTACCATTTTCTAAAAAATATCACCATCACTTCCTTGATCAAATCAAGTAGATAAAGCATTTCCAGGAAGGATGAGATTTTCATGATTTTGCTCCCCCTCAATATGTGCTTCTAGGTTTGAAAGGAGTTTTACACATACTAGAGGGAACCTGCACATTGAGATAAATGATCACGCTTCAAATTATAGGTTTAAGATAGATGCTCCCCCTCAACATGTGCATTGAAAATTTGAAATCGTTTGTCACATGCGGGGAGGACATCATGTACATTCTTATAAAACCATTTACCGAATTATCAGTTTAAATCCAATTTAAATCACACATTCTCCCCGATCACAATTATCAAATCATTTGAGATTTGTGATCTCTTATAGATTTAAATTGATTTTGAAAGCTTTTAAGGAGAATTGTGACTTGATTATGAAAGCGTTTTAACTGATAAGGATCGGATTTTAAGACTTAAACTCCATTGATAAAACATGCATGTACATCTTTTGAAAACAATTTAATGCCAAATAACTTTTAATTTAATTGAAATCATTCTCCCCTCAATCAATGACATAGGTTGTTGATTGAGAGATAGATATTTTGACAAATAAGTCCTGATGATTATCAAAAATAGAGACCGAAGTTATTTTTCAAAGCATTTAGTTTTCGAGAGATAAATGTTTATAGAATCGAGCATGGTATTTTGAAAACATGATAAAACATGGCTCGTTCTTTCTTTTAAAACCGGTTATTGCCTCAAGATGACAATAAACCATTGTTTCTCTTTCTCCCAAAATATATATATATATATATATATATATATATATATATATATTTTTTTTAAGAATTCGAACAACATCTAAAGTCCCGTGTCATTCTTTGAATGACAGCACAAAGACCGTAGATATTATCGAACCGAGAAAAACATGACAAATTGACAATAATTTTTTGAAGATTTTTCAATTTTTCGATTTTTATGGATTTTGAAAGTTTTATAATTTTGTATTTTGTTTTTGAATAAATATTTACAAGAGATAGATGAAGAAAGACCTTTACTCCTCGTCTTCCTCCTGAAGACGCTTGAGTGTTTTCGGTTGAAGGCTTTTCAAGCCAAGTCGTGGAAGAATAAACTCAAAACGTTCTCTTGGAAGAGTTTTGGTGAAGATGTCGCTAACCGGTATTCGGACCTCACAAAAATAGAGTTCCACCACACCTTTTCCAACTTGTTCCCCGATGAAATGATGTCGAATGTCGATATGCTTTGCTCTTGAGTGTTGAACGTTGTTGCATGAGAGAGCAATAGTACTTTTATTATCACAAAGAGTAGGATTTTGTTGAATACAAAGCCATAGTCGATATTGAGATCTCATCCATAAGATTTGAGCACAACAGATGACATGGCTATGTATTCACCTCTCAGAGGAAATAGAAGTACTCATTTGCTTCTTTGAAGACCAACTCACAAGCTTATCACCCAAAAACTGAGCACCTCCGGATGTACTACGACGAGTATCTTGACAACCTGCATGATCAAGCATCTGCATAGGCCGTTAGTGACATACGGTGTCCTTGGTACCAAAGACCCATATTGATGGTTCCTTGGAGATACCGAAAGACCCGCTTAACCGCTTCAAGGTGCTTTTTAGTAGGCTTAGCCTGGTATCTGGCACACATGCAAACAAATAACAAGATGTCGGTCTACTAGCCGTGAGGTACATCAGGGATCCAATCATACTACGATATTTCGTTTGGTCAATCATGATCCATGAGTGGTCCTCATCTAGTTTGGTTCGATCAATCATGGGGGTGTCAACATGGTCACTTGAATCAAATCCAAATTTCTTTAAAATCTCTGTTGCATATTTAGATTGATTTATAAAAATGCCTCTCGGACTTTGTAAAATTTGTAATCCCAAGAAAAATGACATTTGTCCCATCATTGACATTTGAAATTTTGAACTCATTTCATTTGAAAAACGATCACATTCCATTGGGTCAGCCGAGGCAAAAATAATATCATCAACATAAATTTGAACATGAGTTAAATGTTTGCCCGACTTCCTGGTGAACAATGTAGGATCAATGCTCCTTTGCTAAATCGGTAGATAGAAGAAACCTTGACAGAGTATCATACCATGCCCTTGGAGCTTGCTTTAAACCGTAAAGAGCCTTCTTCCGACGATAAACGTGAGTAGGATGCTCTTGATTCACAAATCCTTCAGGTTGGCCGACGTAGACGACTTCTTTAAGGTCTCCGTTCGAAATGCCGTCTTCACATCCATCTGATAGACTACCATGTTCTTACTAGCAGCATTAGCCAAGAAAATTCTGATTGCCTCGATTCGAGCAACCGGAGCAAAAGATTCTTCAAAGTCAATACCCTCCTCTTGACGGTATCCTTTAGCAACTAATCGAGCCTTGTTCTTCAACACATCACCATGCTCATCAAGTTTCACTTTGAAGATCCATTTTAGTGCAATAATCATAGCACGCTGGAGCAGTACTAACTCCCATACATCAAGTCGATCAAACTCATGAATTTCATCTTGCATGGCATTGAACCAGCTATCTTCATTCATGGCGGTTTTAACATCTTTTGGTTCGATCTTAGATAGTACGGAGTTGAAGAAGCACCATAAGGCATCGGTTGCAAGTTGTTTCCGGGTTGATACGGACGAGGGATTTACCAATGATGTTGTCTAATGGATGATCGTGAGTCCATTTTCGAGGTGTTCATGTGGCGTTGTTGAGGGACTGAGGTAGCGAGTCGATGTCTCCTGAAGAAGATGGTTCGATGATGATTCAGAGCAAATATGTTTTCAAATGGAGCATCTTCAGGAGTAGCAAAGGGATTAACTTCATCATTGATGCCCGAAACATTTCCATGATGTACATTTGAAGAATGATGATTTGTTGATGAGATGAAGGATCGCGGCAGGTGCTTCTTGACTTAAAGATATTGAGATGAGGATTGACTTCATTCACAAGAATATGAGCATCCTCTGTTGTAGGGATCAACACCTCATTAGTAATTGAATCATACAGTTCATCAAACATAGGATCAAACAATTTCTTTAAATCATCTTCCGATGGAGGTACATATGGAGTTTCTTGAGAAGAGTTTGGAACAAGGGATGAACCAATGGGACTGTTTTTAAGTGCGGGTCCTGAGTGGAGTGTCCAGAGCCATTTGACCGGTCAGCTCATCAAACGTAACGTGAATAGTTTCCATGATGTTTCGGGTTCTTTTGTTGTAGATTCGGTATCCCTTTTGTTTGGTGCATATCCTACAAATACTCCAATGTCAGCTTTAGCCCTAAGTTTGCCTAAGTCTTGACCTCATTAGTTGGATAACACAATGCACCAAACACACGAAGGAAAGAGAGATTAGGTTTTCAGTTGTGGACAAGTTCATATGGAGTTTTTCCATGTACGGTGAATCGAGGAACGATTTTGTGTGTAGCATGCAGTGGCAATTGCTTCAGCCCAGAGAAACATTGGAACCTTTGAGTAAATAAGCATTGTTCTAGCGGCTTCTACAAGAGTTCGATTTCGTCTTTCAACTACACCGTTCCGTTGAGGAGTTCGTGGAACACTTCTTTGATGGCTGATTCCAACGCTTTCATAGAATTCACTATGTTGTTTGTTGACAAACTCGGTTCCATTGTCCGCTCGATAATTCGGACGATTTTGTTAAGTCGAACTGCAGTTGTTTGATGAGTTTGATGATGATATCGTGAGTTTCATCCTTTGTCCTTAAGAACTTGACCCACGTGAATCTAGAGTAATCATCAACCACAACTAACACATATTTCTTCCCAAAGATATTCTGCACCCTCATTGGTCCACATAAATCCATATGAATCATATGAAGAACTTCTGTGACAGAGTTAGTAGGTTTGGGTTTATGGGCATACTTTTTGCTTTTTCCCAATTGGCATCTTGAACAAAGATGATCCTTTTCATACTTTAGTCTAGGTAAACCTACAACTAAGTCCTTTCTAGAAAGATCATTGATGGTGCCGAAGTTCAAGTGATTGAGACGACGATGCCATAACCATGACTTTGTTTTTGAAGCCTTTGATAACAAGCAAATTGGAGAAGCCCTCATCATGTCATCGATAGAGATGGTGTAAAGATTTGAGCCACGCGTTCCTTTTAACAGTTCCTTACCATTAAGATCTCTAACAAAGGGTATGTTTTCTCAAGGCTACTTCTAGATCGAATCACGAATTGACCAACAGAGAACATATTATGACCCAAACCTTCCACATAGTAAACTCTAGAGATGACACTATCACCAACAACATAATCTCCATAACCCATAATAGCACCGAAATGATCATTACCAAATCTAACAGTCCGATGAACTTGCTCACGAAGTTCATGAGCCGCGACCGGTCTCCGGTCATATGCTTGGAACGGCTGAGTCCGGTACCACGTAAGCGATTTGAACGATCTGCAGTTGAACACGACAAGAATGGATAATCGGATAATTGGGATCCCCATGCAAGAATGGGTTCCATTTGGTTAGTAACAATGTTTGGAACACCCACATCAGAAATAGAAGCATTCATATTAGAAAATGAGGCAATGGAATCATTGTGAATAGATGCAGATACTAGTGTCTCAGTATTAGCCCTATTCAAAGTGTGATCACTTCTTAAGGGAATAGTTCTACCAGTAGGCATCCATTTTCTAGTGGGCATTATCTGATTAGTCTTATGACCAATAGGTATCCAATAAAAGCCTATTTTACTGAATGTTCTTCCTGTGGGTTTCCACTGTTTTCTAACTTTCTTTCGTTTTTGCCTTTTAGCCTTCTTAGCATGAATTTTTGCATTAACAATATTAACTGGACAATTAACATCATTAGACAGAACATTAACACCACATTCATGATTAGAAGCGAAATTCAAGCGGACATCATTACAAGGTTTGCAAATAGTATCGAATTGAATTAATTACAAGACGCCTATGGCTAATACTAGAATCAACACGATTCGTTTTATTCAATTCAAGCTTAAAGTTCCTAGATTGTTCTTCTACTCTCTTCCAGTGCACATTCTTAGCTTGAGAGGTCCTATCATTCCTTGTATTGTCTTGAGACTTTGACCTGCTCCGTTTAATGTCACCGATTACTCCTGTAGAGGGAATGGGAACATTAGTTGGTTTAACTACTCTTTGCATCACTGTTTAGATGTCTGGATCGAACTACATGCAGTGCACTAAGGTTCACTTTCTTAAAACTAGAGGTACTGAGATTTGTACTCCTAGAAGGCACACTTGAATTCTCTTTCTTAGCATAACATATCGAATCGAACTACTTAAAGGCACATTAGGTTCACATTCAAAACATTGGGAATCGAATGCATATCATACTTGGCATTAGGCATCGAACATGGAATCAAAGGATTAACTCTCTCACCTAATGACTTTGGGCATATTGTGATCAAGCATTCTAAGATTTCTTGAGATCGTTTGGCATATTAGCAAGCATGTCCAATTTCACTATCAAGAGGTTTCTTTAAGCTTATCCTCTTCAACAATCTCACGAGACATTCTAGCACTATCCTTAAGGATGAGAAGTATGTTTGAATAGCAAGTTCATTATTCCTAAGATGAGGAGGATATATTTCATAGATAAAGCATATTTATTACAAGGTGAACCTTTGAGACAACATTCTTATTGGTCATTGGCATTTTCCTTTTCCCGACTCTTGATTCTCAATTTCCTTTTGTAAATGAAGCTATTTGTTCATTATTTTTGTTACGAGTGACTTTAATTGAATTCATATAACTCATTGAAATGTCGTTTAACCTTTTCATTTTCTTCTAGAAAACTTTCATTTTCCTTTTGTAAAGCATTTACTAAGTTTTGAAGATAAAACGTTTGAGAATTCTGAGAATCTAAAGGAGGAGGCATTTGGGAGCCTGTCATATTGTTCATTTGACCCTTTAATTGAGAGATTTGGGCTTTCAACTTTTCGATCGTGTTGCACCGAGCTTGAATTTGTTCATCACGTTTGTTTATTTGAAAAACTGCATCAAACTCTGGAGCATCCGAAGATGTCTTGATATTTGAAGTTTTGACATTTTCTTTGAGATGTTGATATTTTAGTTGTAAATTAAAATGCTCAACTTCTAGTTTAGAAAAATGTTTAACCAAATTGTCGTGATCATCCCGTTCAATTTTCTCGTTTAGTTCAGAATTAGTTTTTTCAAGCTCAATGACATAATCATGGGAGACTTTCGTAGGCCCGAGATAGTTCATGAAATTTGGAAGCATTAATAGAGCAATTTGAAGCGGTGAAAAAAATATCTTGAGCAACACATTCAGTAATAAGAGTCTCATTTAAGGTATGCAAGTTCTTCCTCTCAATCTCATTATATTTTAGTGCACGCTCATAATCACTAACTTCAACTACCATTGCATCAAATTCCTTTTCCATTCCCTTGATATCTGTTTCTATCCCTTTTTAAGACTCTCAAAGTGATCTTTCGAAGTTTAAAGAAAGGCATGACCTCTAAATAACATTCTTTCATTTGCTCAAAACCCCTTTCTCCTTCCGTTATACCGTGGGTGTGATCCTTTTCTTGCAAGTTTTCTCAAAATCAACAAATAGTTGAAATATAACATATTGGCTAATTAAGGTCTTGCTTTTAGTGGCAATTGTTCTAGGAACAAGATGCATTGGTGAATTAGGAGGATACACACGCTTCTAGGCATTTTCCATAGGAGAGGTTTGTTTCAACAATATTTTTAGCTTATCTAAATCCTTTTCCGAGAAAACTTGTTCGAGTCAACAATGTCCGAGGCTTAAACATGTTCAAGGAAATCCAGTTTTCCTTTTTGTAGTCATGGGGAGTGATAATTATTTTTTCCTCTTTGCATTTAGGATCATCTAATTTTTTGTTCATCCTTTCCTAGTGACTTCATCTGATTTCTTATCTTCCTCAGTGCACTCAACGCAACTAGGTTTCTCTCTAGGTTTAAGAATCTCATTGCCATCATAGATCACACTTTGAGCTGCTTTTGCTATCTTTCCGTACTCCGGGTTGGGTTTATCTATAATGGGAACACTATGCTTATCGCTTAGAACTCTATATTTAGTGACCATGTGAGCAAATTGAATGGTGTTTCCTTGTATGTACAACTTGTTTTCAAGTTTGTTTTTCAAAGTTTTCCGATTAGAAAAATCTCTCAAGAGTTTTGATTCCTTTGCATTAAATTCTTGCTTAAGCATTTTCACATTTTCTTGAAGTTCTTGTTTTTGCTTAGCTGTTTTAGAAAGTTTTTCTTGCAAGGAATTTAATTCTTGTTTCAATACTTCTTCTCTAAAATTACTTTTCTAATGATGCGACTTGGTCATCCATTTCCGCTCACGCAGTGGTCAACTCAAATTTTGCACGTTGTTCATAAATAGCAACACGCTCTTTATAGGCATTTAGTTCGTAAATTACGTAATCATCGGGGCACATGCAAGTGTATTCATCAAAAACATAGTCATTGTTGACTCGCAGTAAGATGCATCACTTGGTACACCTTCACTTTCACTTTGTTTCACATATTGATCATATGGGATAATATCGATATTACCCATATTTTCAATATTTGATTCAATAGTTTCAGTTGATTGTACTTTGTCATGCATTTGTTGCACATCAAGACATTATCGTATAGTTTTAATACCTCTGAGATGAGTTTGTCTTGGGATGGGCCAACTAGTGGTGAAGAAGAGACCTTGGGAGAAACCATTGGAGAAATGCTAGCCATAAAAATTGTGTGTGCAGGAGGTCCATCATCCACATCAGAGTCGTATGCATCACAATCAGCGACTTGAAAGGCATTCCGATGATTGTGACCTATCTCCTGAATAGGCTGCTCATCCACATCTGCATCATAGGTCTTGGCATTGCCTTCAGCTAGAAACAACAATTCCTCTTCATCCAAAGCAGCACCATTGTCCCGAGCTTGTGCAAGCAAAGATCTTATCTCTCAAGTAATCAAGCGTTCGTAGGACGCTTTGGAGATGTGCGCTTTCTTGCAATGTGTCCCTCACCACCACAGTTATAACATTTGATCGGCTTAGCTTGACCTTGGTTACCATTCCTTCCTCGATTCTGGTCACCAACATAACCTCTACCACTCCACCTCGTCCCGATCATCTTGTCTTTCCGAATGGTTGCACCACTATCCTTCCATCTTTAACAGTGGCTTGATTGTGTGGGTTAGATGTCGTTCGAGGTTGTTGTTGGTTTGTGGGAGAGAATTCATGTTTTGACTAATCAGAAGAGCTAGTTGATTAATGAAATTTCCCACGTGTGCATCAAAGATCGCCTTGTTTGAACATAGGATCCGGAATGAGTTTGTGATTACCATTACCCAAGGGTATGACTTGTGATGCTTTGGTTGTGATTCCGATGTTTGAGTAGAAGGCAGTTGAGTCATTAGACGAGCTTGTCTCTCCCCGGTTGGTTTTGAACTGATTGAGAATCAATTTTTCAAACATAGCATGTCTCTCATTCTCAAGGAGGAAGGCATAGAGTTGCTCATAGTTTGTATTCTTCAATCCTTTAGTGAGCTTCACAAAGGTGACAAACTTGTGCCATTCGGGATTCATGTTGTTCACAAATTTTGAGTTCAGCTGAATGTTAGGCATAGTCATTCCGATGTTCCTCATGTCATTCACCAACTTATGAAATCTCACATAGTACTCATAGACATTCTCATCTGGCTTCATCTTGAAGTGTTCAAATTCGTCATAGAGTTGGGATTCTCTGTCTTCCATAGTTAATTCGAACCTGAGAAGCATCTTAACATTATCCCAAACTGCCTTTGCATCGGTGTTGTGATTGATCAACTTGTAGATGTCTTTAGGAAGACCTTGAAGAACAATGTTTGAAGCCCTGATATCTTCATCGAATCTCTTTTCTCCTTATCCTCAAGCTCATCATACATTTTAGGTCTGTCCATTCCGTAAATAGGAGTTCCATCTTCATTAGTATCAAGTATGTCTCTAGTCGTCTCAACTCGATATGGTCCTTCATCAATGGATTTGAGAATGTTGACACCATTTCCTTTCCAAGGCATAACGATTCGTTGAGCCCAAGAATCGTAGTCAGTTCTGTCAAGCATGGGTGGACGAGTATCTAACCCACCGCTTGAACATCCTCTCGCTTGAGTGGAGATGATAGTAGGAACGTTGGTAGACATGTTAACAGATAATACCGGATTTTATAACTCTATGATTAAACCGAGAAATAGATTCTTTCACGGGATTTTACTAAATCAAGAGAAAACCGTAAGCAATCACCCAAGTCGCTAGAAGATAATGCACCAAGTCGCTAACACTTAATTCGCTACACCACTAAGTCGCTAGAGTCCCAAGTCGCTAGACAAATGCAAGTCGCTAAGTAGTAACTCGCTAAGCCTCAAGTCGTTAGCAAAATTTTGGCAAAGAATTCGCTACTCAAGTCGCTAAAGATACAAGTCGCTAAAGAGCAACTCGCTACAAACCAAGTCGCTACCACCAAGTCGCTACCCGTAGTGGAGAGTCCACTACTTGTACTGTAACTCGCTAGATCTAAGTCGCTAGGTCTAAAACTGTAACTCGCTACAAATTTGTAAAGCAAGTCGCTACGAAGAAAGTATTCCGTGTGTTAAGTCGCTAGCAAGAAAAACCACATAAACATCACTTTTCAATCCAAAAACACCCCAACCAAGATGATTCAAGCTTACCAAATGAAAACCTACACTTGTGATGATTCTAAACATAAAAGTACTAACAAAATCCAAACTTTAACACAAGAAATCAACCAAATGATGCAAAAACCACTAAACTTTTTCAAACTCAAAACCACCTAAAACCACTAGAAATCCAAAGATGTGCAAGATATGATCTAACCATGGCTCTTGATACCAATTGTTAGATATTAGTTTTCACATACACATCAAACCATAACACAAAGTGGCGTATAAATGGAATTCTAGAGAGAGAAAGTTAGAGGTTTAGGGAACTTAGTGAGAGAAAGTGAAAGATATTATTATGAGCTCCAACTCTCTACCTTGGGAGGTAGAGAGTATTTATAGTCTTACATAAAAACACCACACATCGGGCTGTGGATCAGGCATACAGTGGGTAAAGACCCGTCCGTCCTCCACGGTGTTACTTAACTAAATACTACTTAACATAAAAGAACTACGACTACGAGCTTTCTAACGATTACATATACTTGAGGTGACCGACTCTTTAATACATGGAATTTCTAATTCCTAACAACCTCTAGGTTGCGGCCCACCTGTTTTTCGAAAGCATTATCTACTAACCTCTGGTAGGTGGCGCCTGCATTTTTCAAGCCAAAGGGCATTTTTGTGTAGCAATAGACGCCTTGGCTTGTGTGAAAGGCCGTTTTTTCCTCATCCTCCATAGCCATTTGGATTTGATGATATCCCTTGTACGCGTCGAGGAAGCACTTTAATGGGTATCCGCACAGAGACTCTATTTTCCAGTCTATCTCTGGTAAAGGATAGCAGTCTTGTGGACATGCTTTGTTAAGGTCGGTGAAGTCTACGCACATTCGCCAGTTGCCGTCACTCTTCTTTACCATGACTGGATTGGAAAGCGGTCTGGTAGTAAACTTCCCGCATGATCCCTCTACCAGTTTTGTACTTCGCCAAGATTGCTTAACGGCATCCGGGGCTTGGCCGCTTCTTCTGGCGTATGGGTGAGTATCCCCGGATTCTCGGTTTATGCTCTGTAATGAGCGTGGTACTCTGTCATGTGTTTAGGCTCCCATGCAAAATATCCAAATTCTTCTCGGAGTGCACATACATTGCTTTGCCGTTGTCCGACAATGAACCTCCGATAGATATTTCTGTTCGGGTATTCGGGGTGAATTGCTACTTTCGATTTGGAATTCTGGTTGTCTGCTGTCTTTGGGTTGGTGCCGTCTCGCATGAAATCGTGTTGCATTCTCTATGTGGTACAGTGGCATTGTAAAGAGTAACAATACCACCTTCCACTGGGAATTTAAGCATCCCATACCTTTGTTGATGGCACTGCCGCGCATAGTGATATTCTGATCTCCCAATAATGCCATTGTATGGCGAGGGAGATTTAATCACCATGAATTCCATCCAGGCCGTTCGCGGTGTTCTTCGTTTCCAATGCCGATTGTAGTGTCGTATTTTCCCCATAGGCCATATCTTCTCACTGTAAAACCAGGTCACGCTGTTCGTGACCGGATTAAGCGACGTATTTCGGGGCGCAATCGTTTTGAAACAGTGCTCATACATGATGTCGGCAGAAGCTCCACCATCAACATACATGCGGTGGATGTCGTGACCCCAGCGCTTATCTCTACGGTGAGTGGTTCCACCCGCTGCGTTGTCATGGTTAAGGTGGGGAAAGAGATCTCCTTTCCACGTGAAAATCTGGTGACCTTCGCCTTGTGACCCATTTGCCATGATTGTATCATGTAAATGGTGTCGGGCTTGTCTTTAGGTGTCTCTTTCTTATTGCCACTCTTCTGTTTGTCCTTTCCTTCCTTGATATTCTTTACCAAATGGTCCAATCTGCCCTCTTTGACCATCTTGTCAATGAGTTGGCGCAGTTGGACACATTCGTTAGTGGTGTGGCCCTTCTGCGCGTGGTAGTCACAATATCCATTCCCAGTGCGCCGATCCTCTAGGGTGCGCATTTGTGGTGGTCTTGGGAAGTTCGCCCCTTCTATTGCGAGTATTTCCTTTGGGGTTTTTGTCACGGGTGTATCTGTCATTATCCCTCCCGACTCCTCGACTGCGATAGCTTCTATTACGGTTGCTACTCCGGTCATTGGGTTGTCTCCCAGGTTGTTCCTGCGACCGGTAGTTTGAGGAGTTTCTTTTGCTATCGGCTTGGCTTCACCTTGGACGAAGGACCTAGAGCGTTTCATGAGTTCATCAAAAGTTTCAGGAATCTTGTCATTCAACCTCTTGATGAGTTCTGGGTTATTAATTCCATTCATGAAACCGGAGATCTTTAGCACTTCCGGGCATGCTTTAACTTGCATGCATTCATCTTTAAAGCGCTCCATGAATGCGCTCGTAGTTTCTCCTTGGCGCTGCTTTACCCTGGAAAGTTCGACAGGGTTCTTAGCGCACTTTTTTGCGAGTAAAATTTAGGCGGGAACGCCTTTCTTAATTCTTCAAAACCATTTATATAGTCGTGGGAGCGTTGAACAGTTCAGCGCACTTCCCACTAGTGTGGAATTAAACATGTGGCACCACCGGTTTGTGGCCAATTCTCAATAGTTGCGGCTGATTCGAAGATTTTTAGGTGATCGTCCGGATCACTGTTCCGTCATAGGTCTTGACATTAGCGGGCATGCCTCTTCTTGTTCTCGAGAAATCGCTAATGCGTCTAGTGAATGCGTCCACTTTCTGCGCCATGGGAGAACATGTCCTCCTCTTGGTCATTGTGTCTACCGGACTTCCAATGTCCTGTATCACTATCCTCGTTGTCCGAGGAGTTATCAGAGGACGAGTTTTCCTTCCTTGGCGCTTGCGGCTATATCTGAGTTTGGACTGGAAGGACTTTCACTCGGGGTACCTCCGCCAAGTCTGTCATGCACTGCGGCTACCCGATCTATCATAGACACTGGTACGCCGTTCATTTTCATCACTATCGCTCAAGTGATGAGAGTGAGATGTCTCCTCGTCCTCCATTCTCCTTCCGATCCTGTTGAATACTGGGGGTCGGCGTCCGTTCTTCCTTCTCTTTTTGATGGCGGGAGTATCGTGTTAGAATCAAAATTTAGTCGGGTTTGCAAGTTCCGACCCGATCTCTTCTTTTATTCCTCTTGCATGAGGGTAGCTAAGGCTTCGTAGTTTTGGGATACGAAATCTTACGGCCCAAACTACTGGCGCAACTCCTTCTAGGCGAGTGTGTTTGTTTTACTACTATGCTCTTATTCGATTTAGTGCCTCTGGTGCCTTTGTCAAATCGGTTTCTAGCAACTGATTGAAAGGGGTGGTAAGGGCATCGCAGTGGATCTACTTCACTGGCGGTGGTTGCAGTGGCTTGGGTTGTCCCCGAGCGTGGTTCCACCAATGGAAAGACCGAGTCTTGGCCTGATCCCTTGTTTTTAGCAGCGCTTTGGTTGTCCCGATTTGTTTAGGGTCGATCCACTTTGCAGCTTCTTTCCCATAAGGTCTGAATGCGATCGTTGATTTCCATGCTTCGTCATTCTAGTCTTGGTTCTTAGTGAATGGTCCCACGGATGGCGCCACTTGTTGATACAAAGATGGGTTCCTTGTTTGGGCTCCGGTTCTTGTAACAATTGTTGATTGTTACTTGAGACCTGCGCACTAAGAGACGAAAAAACACATTAGACTTACCGTGGGATTGTCTCCCACGATTATCCTCTGGCGTGAGAGTAAGTAATCAGTTTAGGGTTTAAGGAGTATTAGGGCTCTAAGATCGTACCTTAAACGAGGGATGTGATTCCCTTTATATACGCACGGAATCCTTGTTGGTTCCGTGTTCCTCAACCTTCGGCGTATCCCGCCTTAGTCGGTTGGGAATGATTATCTTCCTATTTAGAAGATATCGGATATCTATTCCATCAATAGATTCGGGTTTGGGCCTTCATGAGCCCAAACGTCTAATCGGCTTAGCCCAGTTCGTACCGGGCCAAGTTAGTATTGGACTTTAGTCGGGTCCATGACCCGAATATAGACTATACGTCATCATACAACAAAATTTCCAGCCAGACCAGGTATTCTGTAACATTATGAAATGTCTTTAACCAGTAATACAAAATCGTTGACCGAGAATTTGGATCGGATGCCCATATTACTATCCACGTGAACTAGCTAGCCTAAACGACCTGATATTGGTAGAAATAGTACCCTATAATTGGAATGATTAGAACGAGGACTATTTTCACGATGTCGAATAGCTTAAGCTGCCTTGCATCGATATTTCTTACTGTCTAAGTGGAGTCCATTACAATCTCGTCGCCTGCCATCTCTACCGAAAACATCAAAAAACAAATCGCATATAAGTAATGGAACACTTTGTATATCACAAAAACTTGAGCGAAGGAGATTAACAATGTTACTAAAAAGCAAACAATAATAAGCTACCTCAGAATTGCTTGACAAGGCTTCTTTGTTTTCTGCAGTGAATCACTACTTTCGCTTTATCACCATGGCTAAGTTTTCCAGCCCGACCTTCATCTCTCTTTCTTAAGCTCTTTACCAAGATTTTATTTTCATGTTTCAACGATAATATCTGCATGCATACAGATACATTAAGATACAAGGATTAAAAAAATGGTTTATACTATCCAACACTAAATTTATAGCAATACACTCCAATATATCCCCTAATAGTAATTAACCAAATTATAATTTGTGCTCTTTTGTAATTTTTTTAAGGACGTGATCGATTCAGGGTAAGAGCATAATACTTACAAAGTTCCCGCAAATCTAGTGCTAATATGAGTTTGGTCTTCAGGTAGAAGCCTAGCCAATCCAAAATCTGCAATTTTAGGCTGATAATCGCTATCTAGTAAAATGTTGCTTGGCTTTATGTCTCTGTGGATGATGGTTACATTACATGGTACTATTCGTGAAGATATGCCAAGCCCCTAGCCGTGCCAAAAATAATATCAAACCTTTGTTTCCAGTTAAGGGTTCCCCGTTTCTCACCTAGATAGTACAGTACAATTATGTTTAAAAATGTAAGTATACGATATTTTAAGTATGTTTTGTAGGTTCAGAAATGTTATGCGTTAAAATTTAAACCCAACTAACCGTAAAGGAATTTTTGAGAGGCTTCCATTAGCCATGTACTCAAGGACTAGAAGTAATTCTGGTCCTTTACTACAACATCCAAGAAGGCGGATAAGATTACGATGATGTACATTACTTATAAGTCGCACTTCACTCTCAAAGTTATGTTTTGCATGGAACCTAAGGTTAGTCTCTTTACTGCAACAATGTTTCCATCCTTTAGATCACCCTGTTCGCGTTCGATAGAATAAAAGAATTAGAATAAATAATCATGTTGGTATGAGTTGATCATTAAATACTGTAACACACGTTTAGAAATCAACAAGAAATGAAAACGTGATCAACAATTGCAACAACACATTAGGAATCTATTCACAAGATGCAAGATCCGAAATGGGATTGTTATTAGTAAGATGTGGTTTACACAAATGATTACAAGAATTGAGAGAGAAAGTTGTAACTGAAATCAAGAATGAATATGATACAAGTGAGGGTTTGGTTTAAGTAGAAAGAAGAGTAACAGCTTTTGGCGCCAAAGCTGAAACTATTATGAAAGTTGTCTTCTTTAGTCCTCTGACTTTTAGTAGTTGTCATAACTGGTCCTTATTAACTTTGACTTGTAACAATCCCTGCTCCTTCAAACAATGCTTGTCCTCAAGCTTGGTTTTCAAACTCCGGATACCTCTGCAACAAATCATTTAGATTCTCCCATGTAGCATCCTCATCTGTGTGATTTGACCACTTAACCAAGGCATAGACCACAGCTCTATTATTGACTTTAGCTAGCTTCCTGTCCAAGATGGCAATAGGCTCAGCTGCAAGTAAACCAGTTGGACCACAATGAGGTAGCACTCCCATTTTGTTGTCACTTCCTTTACACAATTTTAACTGTGATACATGGAAAACAGGATGAACTTGACTTGTAGAAGGCAAATCCAACTTGTAAGCCACTGCACCAATCTTTTCAATAATCACAAAAGGTCCATAGTACTTTGATGATAGTTTGTGTTGATGTTATTTTCTTATAGTAACTTGTCTGTGAGGTTGGAGTTTCAAATACACCCACATGCCAACTTCTAATACTCTGTCACTTCTGTGTTTGTTAGCTTGATTGACCATTCTATCTTGTGCTCTCTGCAAATGAAACTTTAACATCTGTAAAGCACTTTCTCTAGCGCATTGTCTGTCAACTGCCTCAACGTGCTATCTCCGGTACATATGGAATATGGTTTGGTAGTTTTTGACCATAGACTGCCTCATATGGAGTTGTGTTGATGGCTGAATGGAAGTTAGTGTTGTACCAAAATTCAGCCATAGGTAACCAAGCAGCCCACTCTTTTGGCTTTTCACCAGTCATACATTTAAGATAACATTCCAAACACTTATTCACAATTTCAGTCTGCCCATCTGTTTGAGGGTGATAGGTTGTAGATAGTTTCAGTTGCACTTTCAAGGTTTTAAACATTGACTGCCAGAAATGACTTAAGAAAATTTTATCTCTGTCACTAACAATTGACTCAGATAGCCCATGTAATCTATACACATGATCAAGGAACAATTGAGCTACTGTACCAGCAGTAAAAGGGTGTTGCATAGCAATGAAGTGAGACTGTTTTGACAATCTGTCTACCACCACCAATATGACTATTTTTCCTTGTGAACTAGGTAATTTCTCAATAAAATCCATGGAGATTGAAGACCAAATCTTTTCTGGTATGGGTAGGGGTTGTAGAAGGCCAGGATAAGCTGCCAAATCAGGTTTCTCCCTTTGACACACATCACATTCCCTTACAAACTGTTTGACCATCTTCTGCATACCCTTCCAATAGAACATACTTTTGATTCGTGGAGAGTTACTTTGCTGATTCACGAATGTCCTCCATAGCATCTGAATGATAGTACTGAATGATGGTTTTCCTTAACTGTATGTCATCTCCTACCACTAACTTCTCCTTCCTTCTCAACAGTCCATCTACCATGGTGAATTTATTCTTGTTATAAGTACTGTTTTGTATCTGCTGAATAACATTCTCTAACCTCACATCCTGCTCCCAACTATTCTTGACTTGTTGTAATAGATCAAAAGCAATAGAAGTGAGAACAACAACATTGAGCTCAACTCCACTTGATACCCTTGACAAAGCATCTGCTACTACATTTTCAGACCCACTCTTATAAGAAATTTCATAATCAAATCCCAACAATTTAGGTAGCCATTTAACTTGGAAAGGAGTTGTCAACCTTTGTCCCAACAGGTATTTTAAGCTAAAATGGTCTGTTTTTATTTTGAAATGTCTATCAATTAGATACCCCCTCCACTTTTCTAATGCCATCAAAAGCACTAAAACTCCTTTTCATAAGTTGAGAGAGCCTGGTGTTTGGGTGACAAGGTTTTGCTCAGAAATGCAATTGGATGCCCTTCTTGTTGTAAAATTGCCCCAATTCCTACCCCTGAAGCATCAGTTTCCACAGTAAATACCTTGTTGAAATTTGGCATGGCAAACACAGGTGCTTGTACCATTGCTTCTTTAAGTGCCTCAAAAGCTTTTTGTGCAGATTCATCCCACTGAAAAGCATTCTTTTTGAGCAATACAGTCAATGGTTTGCTCACACTTGCATAGTTTTTGATAAACTTCCTATAATAACCAGTTAGCCCAAGAAAACCTCTAAGTTGCTTGACATTTGTTAGAACTGGCCACTCTTGCATAGCTTTTATCTTACTAGGATCAATTGCCACCCCCTTATCAGATATAATGTGTCCCAAATACTCAACACTTGAAGTAGCAAAAACACACTTAGATTCTTTAGCAAACAAAGAATTATCCTTCATGACTTGCAGAACTTGTTTCAAATGGTTGAAATGAGATTCCAAGCTATCACTGTATACTAGTATGTCATCAAAGAAAACCAACACAAACTTCCTGAGAAACTTCTTGAACACTGAATTCATCAAAGATTGGAAAGTTGATGGAGCATTAGTGAGTCCAAAAGGCATCACCAAGAATTCATAGTGGCCCTCATGTGTTCTAAAGGCTGTCTTGTAAACATCATTTTCATGCATTCTAATTTGATGGTATCGACCTATCCGCTTTGAGAAAAACTTTGACCCTTGCAGTTCATCAATTAATTCCTCCACCACTGGTATTGGAAACTTATCTTTAATTGTGGACTTGTTGAGCTGCCTGTAGTCCACACACATCCTCCAAGAACCATCTTTCTTTTTAACCATAACTATGGGAGATGAAAAAGGGCTTTGACATTTCTAATCACTCGACTCAATAACTCTTTTACCATTGCTTCAATTGCATCTTTCTGTTGTGGAGGGTGTTTATAAGGTCTTATATTGACAGGTGGAGTATTTGGCATAAGAGGAATGGTATGGTCATGAGTTCTCTTTGGTGGTAATTCTTTGGGTACATCAAAAACTGGCTTGAATTCCTCAAGAACACTCTTCAACTCTTTGTTACAACTCAACTCAGAATCCATTTTCAACAAAGTAGCAGAGTACTCACACACAGCCATAGCGATCAATTCAAATGTTACCCCTTTACTATCATAGTTTTGTTTACCCTGCATCCACTTGAGAGTGGTTTGTTGAGTTCCTCTTAACACAATCGTCCTTCCCTTGTAAGTGTATTCCATAATCAAGTTCTTAAAGTGACATCTAACCCACCCCAAGGTAGACAACCATTGAATTCCAAGTACCATCTCACAACCACCCAGTGGTAAGATTAACACATCAGAAGTATAAGAAACACCTTGAAACTCCCAAGTAAAATTCTTACACTCATATAAACTACTCATCACATTACCATTTGCCACTGAGACTTCTAAAGGACATATTTTAGTCAACCTACACCCTAACTTTTTAGCAGTACTTAAATCTAAAAAGTTATGAGTGCTTCCAGAATCAACCAAAACATGCAACATGTTCTTTCTTATAGCACCTCTGACCCTCATTGTTCTATAGGTATTGACACCAGTTAATGCATTCAAAGAAATGAGTGGAGGTTCATCAATTAGACTAGTATAAGAACTCACAACTCCTTCCTCAGTTAACAACAAATCCTCATCATCACTTTCCATCTCATCACCTATCACCTCTAAAGAGTACAACTGACCACTGCACTTATGGCCAGGTGTATATTTTTGATCACAATAGAAACAGAGGTGTTTGGCTCTCTTTTCCTCCAATTCTTGTGGTGTCAATCTCTTAAACTGCCTATTTGGCAAAGGCTTATTGGTACTCACAACTTGATTACTCCTAAAATTGTTATTCACATTTCTGTTATTGCTACCATTCATCACATTAGGCCTAGGAGTACTCAACAAAGGTGCACTTCTACTTTTGGTCACAGAAATATTAGCCTCTTGCAATTTTGCCAAATTGAACACATCAGTTAAAGTAGTAGGTGCAAACATCCTAACTACATATGCAATTTCATATTTTAAACCCCAATAGACAAAAAGCTAACTGTAGATACTTTAGTGCAATTCAACTTTATTCCTGCAGTACTTCAAAGAATCTTGGTATACCTGTACACTAGAAGTCTGTTTGAGATTCTTAAGTTCCATCTGGATCTTCAAAAGCGGCTCAAATCTCTTCCTCACATGAGTCTCATACAGAGACCAAGTCATCACCTCTCCAAACTTCTTCATAAACTGAGTATGCCAAACAAGAGCTTTTCCAAACACATGCATGGAAACCAACCTAATCTTTTGTTCATCATTCACAATTTGATCCATCTCAAAGAACATCTGCACCCTATACAACCATCCTTGAACATCATCACCATCAAACTTAGGGAACTCAATCTTAGACAATCTTCCATACTGTCCTCCAATTTGACCATTGTTCTGCACAGTTTGACTTCCAAGAACCTCCCTTCTTTGACTTGTGCCTTCATCCCCATTCAATCTTTGTTGCATGAGTCTCATATCAGTAGAGAGTGTAGCCACAGCCCCCATTAATGTTGCCAATTGAGTAGCAATACTCTCTAGTGATTGTGTTCCAGTATTGGTATTGGTGCCTTCTTGGCGAGAAACACCATTAATAACAGATCTTGTTTCCACCATGTTCTCTCTCTGTTCTTAACCACCACTGATTCAGTCACACCAGGACAACAAACCACCACACAGTTCCTAACTAACGTATTTTGGAAATGGAAATGGACAATTAATCAAGACGTATTTGTGATTAGACAGTTGGTCTAGTTTGACCGGAATTTATGTATGTGTGATGGGTGATCAAAAGATCAAGATCTTCAATCGGTGTAACTGAATGCTAACGGAATAACTGAATCTTAACAGATTTCAGCCATTAATGGGTGGCCAAGGATCGCCTCGATACCAATTGTAACACACGTTTAGAAATCAACAAGAAATGAAAACGTGATCAACAATTGCAACAACACATTAGGAATCTATTCACAAGATGCAAGATCCGAAATGGGATTGTTATTAGTAAGATGTGGTTTACACAAATGATTACAAGAATTGAGAGAGAAAGTTGTAACTGAAATCAAGAATGAATATGATACAAGTGAGGGTTTGGTTTAAGTAGAAAGAAGAAATAGACTTTTGGCCAAAGCTGAAACTATTATGAAAGTTGTTGTCATAACTGGTCCTTATTAACTTTGACTTGTAACAAATACGTATAGCTGGATTGAATAGGTAGGTACCTTGTATACATTTCCAAACCCTCCTTCTCCAATTTTATTTTCTTCCCGAAAACCCTTTGTCGCTCTTTTGAGATCACTGTAACTATAATCCTTTGGGCCTTGCAATTGGTTGCCCATTATAAGCCACCTGTAAACAGGAATCAAATTTTATATATATTGCCTCAGTAATCAACTTTTTTATATATATCTAGATCCACCGATAGTACAAACCTCTTGGTGTTGTTCTTTTTGACCGACAATACCATACAAGTTATTAGCAAGATGACCGAAAACGGCCTACACCTCCAATCACACCTCCAATAATGGCTCCCTTATTGCTTGAACCATATTGCGCGGCAACCCAAACCCTTTACCATTTAATAATATTGAAAGTAATGTGATATATGAAATTAATCAAATAATTTAATGTTTAAATATTTTTAGAGTTAATTGGGCACGGCCAACACCAAAAGATACAACCGTGGGGTGGACAAACGAAAGGCCCATAAGTACTCGACCGACCTTCTTTCTCCTCTTTATATACTTTGTTATATAAAGTGAACCCTCGGCATCTTTAATTTTCTCTGTGTATCCATCCTTTGGAAAAAAAAGGAAGAAACAAAGGGAAAAAAAATCTTCGTGTAATCATTGTAATTTTTTTAATCAATTTTTAGGGCTTATTCATGATATGTTTTCAAATTTAATTCTAATTTATTGATAAAGATAGGGTCTCGACTGATGAATATATCATGTTTGTGATTCTTTGGATGTCTGGCTTTGTTATGGCTTATAAACACTGCATGTTACTCGCTTCAATCTAATTGTATATATTAGGAGGTTACGGCTTATAAACACGCGGAATTTGTAATTAGGGCTTATTGATGTTATTTCGTCAAATTTTATTCGCTTTAATTTGTGCTTATTATATATTTATATGTATTGTTTGTGACTAATGACCTTGTTTGTTAGGTTGCTTAGTAAGCGATAATTTAGCTGACTTTTTCAACGAGACTTCGTGCCACGTAGGATATATTTTTGTCGTTTAGTGAGGATTCCCCAGTGACAATTGTCGCCGGGGAAAACGACGATGGGGAAACTGGTAAATGTGGTAAGTTTTTACTTTATTTCAAACCTACGGGGGAGAATACATTGTACATCAATTTTTATTACGATACCAAGTATATCAAATTCATTACATTGCTTAAGTTACTTCATTGCCAATTAAATGTCCCCATTTCATGAATCATGAACCGTTAATTCCGAAAGAAGCGAGGGTGAGTGAATAGATCTATTGAGGGTGACTCCTCCATTGGTGGTCCCAACTGGTCAAACGGATGCATTTCATTTCTTTATCATTATTGAGTTGTTTGGCAAAACACTCTGTTGGGGCGAACATCATGAATAGTCAGCTTCGGTGTCATGTGCTTATAGCAATTGTAACATTTTATGTGACATATTTGTCATACATGGCCTATACTTGTGGTAGTCGTATAAAACGTTTTACATGAACTCTATGAACTCACTCAACCTTTGTGTTGACACTTTTAGCAATGTATTTTCAGGTAACTAAGGCATTCACTTCATGGCATGCATGTGGACATATCATAGAGTAGCGGTGACGACGGCTGCAATCTCACTTGGGATTTATACACTTTAAAAACATCGTTTGACTTGTACCAAACTTATATTCCGCACATGTCTAATTTCATTTGGGACCTATCTTTTGTAAACTCTGAATGTTTTATTATATCAAACGATGTTCTTTTAAAACGACACTTTAGGTCGTTCAATATAACTGTGATTGTGGTGCTATAACATCATCCCCAAGAATTCCATTCATTTGCAAAGTGTAATTTGAGGGTGTGATGATTGCTAGCTAGTACAGCTATTAGCAAGATGACCAGAAAACCTACACCTCCAATCACACCTCCAATAATGGCTCCCTTATTGCTTGAACCATATTAGCGGCAACCCAAACCCTTTACCATTTAATAATATTGTAATTCACGTGATATATGAAATTAATCAAATAATTTAATGTTATAATATTTTTAGAGTTAATTGGGCAGCCCAACACCAAAAGATACAACCGTGGGGTGGACAAAACGAAAGGCCCATAAGTACTCGACCGACCTTCTTTCTCCTCTATATATACTTTTTTATATAAAGAACCCTCGGCATCTTTAATTTCTCTGTGTATCCTTTGGAAAGAAAAAGAAGAAACAAAGGGGAAAAAAAAAATCTTCAGGTAATCATTGAATTTATATCGATTGATTTTTTTATATTATATTGATTGTTTTTGTTTATATGTTTTCAAAGTCTATTAGATTAGGTTTAAAAAAGATTTAGGTCTGAGATTGTGGATCAATTTAATTAGATCCAATTAATGCTTATTTTTTTTACTTGTTAGTGAGATACTGTTTATATTATGTTAGTATGGTTCTGTTTATATGATATATATGGTGTGTAGATTAACGTTATAAGATCAAATTTACCACTATAAATATATGAAAAGATCAATTTTGCCACATTTAGGTTGCTGACTAGTTGCTTAGGAGTCTGATGTAGTTGATAATCTGATGTGTTCGTAAGAGTTACTTGTTAATAGTTATTAGAGCACAACTTTTGAATGGTCTGCACATAAACTTCCATTACAGATTTTCCTCTTATAGCAAATGACTTGAACGGACCGGACCAACGAGACTGGACGGACCGACCGGTCCGTGGTCGGCTTTTGGGCTAATTCGGTCCTCGGTCCGGTTCGGACCAAAACCGTAATTTGGGCAAATTTGGCCTTGTTGGACCGGACCGAGACCGGACCGACCACATTCGGTCCGGTCTTGGTCTAAGTTTTGCGAAATTGGGTCTCGGTCCGATTTTTGGAATTAATTACTCATTAAAACCAATGACTCGTGATGCCACTGTTGGAATTATATATCAAGACATTCAAATAAATAATCACAAAATATCAAAGTAATCATGCTGCGATATAGGATTTATTAATGAACAATTAATTAATATAAAAGAATATGCGTACATTTTCTTAATTCTAGCCGAACAATAATCAAATCCACAAACTAGCAACGGATGAACCCTAATTAGATTTAGTTAGGATTATATGAATTACCCCTTACCGTTTTGTAATTCAATCCAAGATAATAACAATAGTGTGTTATTACTATGTTCTTGTACACACGTACTAAACCGAATTAAAGTAATGCTAGTTTTTATAAAACAAATAACTTTGTTTGTGGAAAAAATGTGGATCGACACCCTTGAGGTGTTCGACCGGTTTTGAGGACAAAGAAAACACACACAAACAATTTAGGGTTTAGCTTATGAGCACAAGAGATGGAAAAATAAAACCCCTAGCCTTGTTTATATACCCAAGCAAACTTGGTGAACAAGTTGGTGTTCTTTCCTTGTTTTGTCCTATATTATCTGTCGGTTTAAGGAGTCCCCAAAGGGATTCCGGAACCTTCCCAACTTTTGCAATTTAGTCCTTTTCCATAAATATTTAACGACCGTTAGTCCATTACATTAATTACTTAACGTCCGTTAGTTATTTCGTTTAATAAATAAATAAATACAACGTTTATATTTAATTATTAACTTTAAATTCTCATACGTAAAGTGTGCAATCCCATAGTCTCGAGTTCGATCCTAACTCACGTCTACTAATTTATATCCATAAAACTACTGCAAACCCGTGAACACCCCTATTATAAACCACTGCAAACACGTTTATATATTTTGCCACATAACACAAAAGTATTCCCAGTCAGCAACCTAAATAATTTTCCATTGTATTATATTGTTGTATTAGGATTTTACTTTTCGTGTAGATAAAGTGGTTGGTATTTCTATTATCAATAATTTATTTCGTTGCTACTAATTTCTTGGATACAATTATAATTTCCATTCATTTGAATTCTTGCATGTAGAATCAAACAAATTGGAAAAATGGATGTTGCCTCTATTCCTCAATATGAGATGAAGAACATCGATGCTGTTGACTTTGATGGTATGTTACCTCTTTTTTGTTCCATGTTGATTTCTATATTTTGCAGTTGTCATGGAAGTGAGCTACAAAACAAGTATTCAAAGGACCCAGTCTTTTCAACGTGTTCTATAGTATCAAGGGTGTCAAACACTTGTTTTAGTATATCTTTTGATCTTAGAACAACCTTTTATGCTAATAGAATTGGCCCTGAACTCAACTTCCATATTGAGAAACAATTATAAAATTTTATGCTACTTGTAAGAATCTCGAAAATGATTGTTAAGTTGAATTATTGTGTTTTATATGCAAATCTACTTGCAGAATCAAACCAACTTCAGAAGTTGCCATGGTCTAATCATCACGACCAGAAGAAGAATTTCCATGGTTATGGTAAGTTTGATATTATCTCCTAGTCTTTTCTTTTCGGTACCTTTTTTTTATTTACCTTCTAATTATTGTTAATTTTTGTTAATTTATGTTATTAGTTTGAAATACCAACTATTAATATATATGATATTAAATCAAACTTAAGTTGTTTTTGGTTAGTTAAAAATATGATTGTTTTACCCTTTTGCTGTTGGCATATTGGCGTATCTCTATTAGTGTGTCTAGTTGTCGGTAATAATGTTAACTGTTTACAAACTCTTATTTTGTTCTCTCTTCCAAACAAACCCTATATACCCTAGTCCCTACCTCTTTTTCTCAACCCCCACCCCACCTCCGGACTGGCTTTGGCTAGGTCGCGCCAACTCAGTCGGATTGTGTAATGGTCTTAGTGGGTATGGTCAGGTTTGTCGTTTGCATTGTCAAAAGGGTCTTGGCCTCGGCTGGTTTAAAGCTCGTTTCATGTCTTCCAATGAGTGAGTGCCCTTAGTGATAATGTGTTTGGAGGCCAATGATTTACCTTAGTCTACATAATTTTCACACAACGATGTCTTTGTTTGATCATAGGGCAGTCGTAGTTTTTAGAGTCGAGTTGTGATATTAAGGAGAGTCTTAAGAAATGATTACAATCTGGTGCACATATATCGTCACAAATTATTTGTATGGTCATTGTAGGAATTCCTGAAATAATTATTGAAATTGATATTTTCTTCAATTCTGCATGCAGAACCAAATTACCTCCAAAAGCCATCGTGTAATCATCACAACCAGAACAAGTATCTTACTGGTGATGGTAATTTTATCGATTTCTTTTCAATACGTTTCTTCTTCAATGTATATTAAATCAAGCTGTTCATTCTTGGTTAGTTACAACTGATTTGTTTTACTTTTTTGTTGTTGGCATATTGGCGTTATATATTAATTTTCTCATAGATAAAAATAATATGTATAAATTTGTGAATTGCTTGTAGACTATTTAGAAAGTCAGAAGGAAAAACACGCAAGGGCGGTCCATATTATCGTCGATGCGAGGTTTTTCACCAGCTAATCGTTGGAGTGATGGTATGATTAATTTTACCCTTTTGTTTAATTTCTTTCAGTATGTTGTTCTATCATGTTATTTATATTAATCCTTTTTGGTTTACGAAATCAGATCAACTATCCGATGAGGAGTGTATGCAATCAATGAAGAAAGTGCGAGAATGGGAGGCATCAAATACATGCACCAATTGTGGGTATTTCAACTGGAAGTGTCGGTGTAAACTAGTGCACATAGAAGAATTGTGGAAGGCTAGGGAGGCACTCAAAGGTCCATCTACTCCTGTTAAGACGGAACCAAAGGAGACCTTGCTAAGCTTCGTCCTTGGTCGATTGTAACGCTCCCCAATTTCTATTTCCAAGAAAATAGTCTGTTTTGTTCTTATTGGCCACTTCTCTTGTGTATTAACAATCAACATGTAACGTGAAAAAAACATTGATTGGATTGTCCGTGTTGGACCTAAGTTTGTTAATATAACAAAATAATTCATGTTTTACTTTTACAACTGTAGTTCCATTGTTATGAAAAGTAACACAATCGCACTTAATTGATAATTTGGTTGTCCATGTAGCTTGTAACTCGAAAAATGAGATCCATTATCTTTTGATAACATTAAAATGAAAAGAGCTGAAATCATCTTTAAGACATATGTAGTCGTTTTTAGAGGTGGCAAATGGGTCGGGTCGGGTCGGTTTGGGTCATAGGTCAAATGGTTTATGGGTCAAATGGGTCATGGGTTAAACGGGTCATACTATAAGAATGGGTTGAATGGGTCATGGGTCAAACGGGTTGGGTCGGGTCGACTCGTTACATTTCCACCTGTAATCATGCTAACATAGTATGTTGCGTCCGTTTTCATCTGTTTTTTACGTTTTCATCATTTTTTTTACGTTTTCGTCGTTTTTTTACGTTTTCGTCCGTTTTCTTACGTTTTTTACGTTTTCATCCGTTTTCTTGCGTTTTAGTCCATTTTACGTTTTTGATTTTTCCGTTTGGTGTTTTTGCACGCGTTTTCATTCTGCACTACGTTTCCGTTTCGTCCGTTTTTTAGCGTTTTCATCCGTTGCCGTCGTCGGTTTTTCGCGTTTTTGCCAATTTTTTACGTTTCATCCGTTTTTGCGCTGCTTTTATTTGTTTTCGTTTACCGTCCGATTTTGCGTTTCATTTGTTTTTGCTCGTTTTAGTCCGTTTTTCGTTTTAGATCGTTTTTAAGTGTTCATCGTTTTTCTTGCGTTTTGCGTCACGTTTTTACGTTATCATCGTTTTTAAGCTTTTTTATGCCTTTTCGTTTTGCGTCCGTTTTTACGCTTTCATATATGCTTGCGCGTTTCGTCCATTTTTCGTTTTCATCCGTTTTTGCGTGTGCTCTTAAGTTTTTTTTCGTTTTCGTTGCATTATTTTACGTTTTCATCCGTTTTTCGCGTTTTTCCCTGCTTTTTCGTTTTTGCCCTAAATTTTTACGTTTTTAAAACCTGTTTATTTACGTTTTCATCGTTTTTACAATTTCATACGTTTAAATAAGTAAACGAAAAAACATAAAAGATTCTCAGATGAAAACGTAAAAATGGACAAAACCTGTAAAAGGGTGAAATAAGCAAAAGTAAAAAACGGACGCGAAAGGAATACTGACAAAAGCGCAAATAGAAAATGAAAACGTTAAAATGGTGGAAAAAACCAAACAAAAAACGGATGAAATGTTAAAAACGAGACTCAAAACGTAAAAAAGCGGAGCGTAAAGAAATCGACGAAAACGTAAAAAAGGAAGCGCAAAACGGATGAAAAGCGTAAAAACGGACGGCGTAAAACGAGCAAAATATAGCATGAACCGACAAACAACATTAAAACGTAAAGACGGTTAACGTAAAAACGCCGGAAAGAAAACGTAAACGGAACGTAAAAAATGGATGAAAAACGCCAAAAGCGGATGAAAAGTAAAAACAGGGACGAAAACGCATTAAAAAAGGGACAAACGCAAAAAAATTTCGAAAACATAAAAACGGCGAAACGTAAAAATTGATGAAACGTTAAAAAGCGGTAGCAAACGTAAAAATGGATGAAAACGGCAAAAACGGATGAAAAGTAAAAAATGATGAAACGCGCAAAACGGATGAAAACGCGCAAAAAATGGCTTGACGCGTAAAAAGCGGCAAACGTAAAAATGGATGAAAACGCGCAAAAGCGGTGAAAACATAAAAATGGGAAACGCCGCAAAAGCGGAAAGCGTAAAAGTGTAACGTAAAGCGTAAAAATGGATGAAAACGTAAAAAAATTGACGAAAACATAAAAAAGGGCCGAAAACATAAAAACACGGATGAAAACGCGCAAAAACGGATTAAAACGTAAAAAACGGACGAAAATTAAAAGCGAGCAACGTAAAAAGCGGATGAAAACGTAAAAAATGCGAGGCAACGCGCGAAAAATTAGCAGCAAAAAGCGGATGAAGACGTAAAAACGGCTCACCCAACGTAAAAACGGACGAAAACACGCAAAAAGCGGATGAAAATAAAAAAGCGGACGGCGTAAAAATGACGAAAACGCAAAAGAAAGGAAAATGTTAAAAGCGGAAAAGAAATATAAAAACATTATAAAGAGATAAAAAAACATAAAAAACACGACATCTAATGATGGTTGAGTTATCATCCGACCTTTAAGTGACCCATTCGACCCATTTGTTGACCCATTCGACCCATTTGTTGATTCACATAAGTCCATATGTTAACCCATTTGGCATGTTCTTTGCAAATGGGGTAACCCAATCCAACCCATAAGTTGTTATTTTTGACCCATAGCAACCCATTTTTCTCTAAATGGGTTGTGATTGCCACCTCTAGTCGTTTTGGCCTTTTGGGGAGAGAACTTTATACAATACATGTGTGTTGTTCCAAGTATTGTACGTAGGAATACAAACGTGGTGTTCACCGGCATATAAAATCACATCATATATTAAGTTACCCAACATTTCGCAAATGAGTTAAAATGCAAGCTGTAATACTTCAGAGGACATCTACAAATACATATTTAAAACTTGAAACCAAAACTTAAGTTAAATGATAGGCTGGGCAAGTTGAGTGAAATAACCAACATCATTAAACACAGCATAACACAAATCAATAGTGCCATGGAGGCACATACACCAAGTAAATGTAGCCTAGCATAAATTATACACAACATAATGCCCCATGTAGGATGTGAAAGCTGGATTAGCTTCTAGTATGCCAGTTACAAATTCAACCGTCGTGACAGGAGGATCAACGAATATGTCACATGATTATCTTCTTGTATATAACAACAAAACACTCACAAATCAATTTCCCAAAAATATATATCATAGTACCCTTGGAATAATAAAATTTTCTTTTACGTACAAGTTACAACAATTTTGTCTAAACATAGAGCTTTAAAAATCTAACTATATGAAGAAGCTAAATTGGAAGCATGGCAACCTTTTAAAAAGAGTAGTGTTATGAATATGATTAAAACTCCTAAGGGTCGGTTGGTTTTTTGCTTAAGTCCTAAGCTACGCGTCTGCTACTCGTCTTGAAGTCCAAAATGAATTTGAATAGCCGTCTTCAAATCCAAATTGGAGTTTGCTTGCTTCCCCCCACACCTATAAAAGGAGATGTGGGGTGGAAGAGATTTGTACCTTCGAATTTGAATTGTATATTCGAATTTAGTTTGTACCTTTGAATCTTGTTTTGAATAATAGAAAAGCTTCCGCAAATCTGTCGATTCTTGCTTCTTCTCTTGTTCTTCATCTTTGATTATTGGTTGTTGATTCTAACAAGTGGTATCAGAGCTTGTCAATCTCTGTGGGATCCATATTAGTTTTGTTGGTTTTTTGAAGTAATCTGAGATCATAGGTTTGTTTAGCTGGGAAGATGAAGAAGAAAAAGAAAAAGAAAAAGAAGAAAAGGAGAATATATTATTTGTTTATTCCTGTTTTGTGCGATCTCAAGAATCACAAAAGGTTGATTTTGGGATAAGAATCTTTGTTTGAGGTACTTTGGTCTTAAAACTTTGTTTTGGGCTCACTTAAACATGGGCTTGGGACACTGCATTTTTGGGTTGTTTAGTTATTGTTATTTTAAGGCCATTAATTTTTGGATTATTTGGTTATTAGTATTTGATATCATGGTTGAATATTGGTATTTGTTTTGGGTATTATAATTTGAATTTGGTATTTGGAATTTGAAGATCGATTTGGTGTTTGAAGACTTGGTTCAAGTCGTTGGAATTTGTTCGATCATTTGGAATTTGTTACTTTGGAAAATTTGGATCGTCGGGTTTTTTGAAGTTTGTTGCCCGAATTTGATTGTCACTGGTGAAGATCGTTTGAGCCGATTGGTTTGTTCGGTTGGCTGTTTTGAATTTGTCGGTTAACGTTCGATTGTTCGTTTTGAAGATTATCGGCGTTTGTATTTGTTCAGTTTGTTTTGGATCATTTTTTGGGAGTTTGAATTAGGCTAGTATCTCTAGCATTTGAAATTTTGAATTTTATTAGAAACATTTGGTATTCCTTAGGAGTTTCAATCACGGTGGAGATTGTTAAGAATATGATTAAAACTCCTAAGGGTCGGTTGGTTTTTTGCTTAAGTCCTAAGCTATGCATCTGCTAAGCGTCTTGAAGTCCAAAATGAATTTGAATAGCCGTCTTCACATCCAAATTGGAGTTTGCTTGCTTCCCCCACACCTATAAAAGGAGATGTGGGGTGGAAGAGATTTGTACCTTCGAATTTGATTTGTATATTCGAATTTAGTTTATACCTTTGAATCTTGTTTTGAATAATAGAAAAGCTTCCGCAAATCTGTCGATTCTTGCTTCTTCTCTTGTTCTTCATCTTTGATTATTGGTTGTTGATTCTAACAAGTAGTAACGTGGAGGGAAAAGCTGGAAAATATTCAAGTTAAAGTTGAAAAAGATCCCATAACTTGTGAGAGCTAAAGATGGAAGAAGCTTTCATTTTGTAAGAATACAATTGTGAAGTACAAGATGAAGAGAAGTTTTTATTTCAAAAAGCCGAGTTGAGTGGCTTAGTGATGGTGATAGAAACAACATATTCTTTCACATTGTGATTAAAGGAGAATTCATAGAACAGGGGTTGACATGATATGTGATGAACAAGGGGTCAAATATGAAAGTGTGAATGTTCCATCCCAATTTGTTTCTCATTTCCAATCATTTTTTAGAAATGTAAGTGATGAAGAGGCTTCTCACATGATAAGAGATGTGAATGATGAAGAAATCAGGAATGCATTGTTTACATTGATGACAACAAAGACCACTGGGCACATGGATATACTGCCAAATTTTGTAAGAAAGCTTGGAGCACAGTTGTAAAGGATGTGTGTGATGAAGTAAAGGAGTATCTCAAGAATGGTAAGATGCTAGGAGAGCTAATAAATACTACACTCATTAGAGCACCCGGTGTGGCATCTAGTCGTGGCTCGCCGTGCCTATGTGGCACCTAGCCGTGGCTCGCCGTGCCTATGTGGCATCTAGCCGTGGCTCGCCGTGACACCGCCTCTTCTCGTCATGGCTCGCAATAGGATCCCTCTTCGTCTGCACGACGAGGGGTTTTTTTTATTTTAAATATGGAAGATGAAGGTGATATGTAAGTGGTGGGCCCTAAATGAGTAAGTTGAGGTTTGTTATGAGAGAGGGATGGTTAGTTGTGAATGTTTGATATAGTGATGTGGCACCCATGTGCCCCGAAAGAAGAGATTTGGTTTGTTATGGCACCTTGTGCTCTTACAGTGGTTCCTAAGATTCAAACTCCTCTTAAAGTATCAGACTTTACACATATAGCTTGCTGCATTGTCATTTACAAAATCATTAGCAAGATCATTACTAATTGAGAAGTGATTGGCACACTCTCAATTTTTATTAGGACACTCCACTTTATGCATCAGACAGTTGTACTTTCATTATAAACTGCTTTAGCTTTAACTGCTTGTAATATGATTGTCTCAATAAAAAGTAAGAGTGTGTCAATCACTATCCTTAATAATAAAGTAAATTACATGGATGGTCCCTATGGTTTGCTCAAAGTTTCACCCAAAGTCGTCTTTAAGAAAAAATGGCCTTTTATTTAGTGGAGATACGGTTTTGGTTGAGCGAAATTGGATAATCCAGTGGCAACCCTGAAACCTATTTGTTATAGAAGGGAGTCGTGATGATGCATACTTCCTTTCATAGTGGTTATAGTTTTAAATAAACATTAGTACTTATTTATGAATGCTAATAGAGATACCAACTGTATAGTTATTTTGAAATATTCTGAGTTTGTTTATTTTGACATAAGCTATTAAATTGTGAAGACTCGTTAATGTAATTGTGTTTTGGACATGTCTTTGAAATAATGAAGAATCCTTATACCATTACTAAAGTGGCGTTATTTATAGCACTTATAAGATAAGTTGAATCAGAATTGGGGAATGGTTTAGGGATTTGTAAGCCAGGTCTTAGCCGGATCTAATCGGATATAGCCGGTCTTGGCGGATATAACTGGATAGCCGGGTCTTAACCGGATATGAGCGGGTATAGCCTGGTCTTGGCCGGATATGACTGGATATAGCCGTGTCTGACGGGTATAGCGGGACTAACGGATATAGCCGGGTATTGGCCGGATATAGCCATGTCTTGGGTTTTGTTGATCTGCAAACTTGAGAAACTGAGCCTAATGATCTGTAGCTGAGAAGGATAGATTCTTGAAATATTTGGACTTGCAGGAGCACGAAAAAGCTTATTCTATTAAGTGTTTTGTGTTCTTACGTATGCTGGCTTAAACTTACATGAACGATCACGAACAAGCCTTGTTCGTGTTTGTGTTGCCTGATAATTTTAGTTTGGTTTGCATAGCTAAAGGAAGTACCTTGAAATAACAACTAGTTACTGAATCTTACTTTTTTATCTTGTCATTACGAATATGAATAAGAGACATGTGATCACCAAGTATTAACTTGATTCTGTTAATTGCTCTTATTAATCACAACAATGTATTGGTTATGTGTGTTGTTCGATTCGTATCTATGTGTGAAGTGTTTGTAATTGCCAAATAAGTATTACGTATTTTCTTTTGTCTTTCTTCTCTGTTTGAAATGAAATTGTTGGTGTTAGCATTTCTTATTTGCTTTCATTATACATATGGCATTGACTGATTTATGTATTAATATACCTCACAGAGTTGATCGGCGATCAATCATGGTTTCTGGGGCGATAAGATTTATAATCCGACCCGTATTAAGAAAACTTACAACCATGAGCCAAGTCCGCTTTTCAGCTCACTTCAGAGCCTGACAGATACCCGTTTCCCAAAGAGAAGGCATGTAGATAAGCCTCGAAGGAAAAGGGCTAGCTTGAAACCTTCAGGTTATATTTTTTTAATTGAGCCTATTTTTTGGTCTCTCTAATTGATTTTATTGGAGTTTCTAAGCACATCGCTGATCATTTCAACGTTTTGCGGATGCTTAGCGATGATAAAAAAAATGTTTGAAAAATCGGATTCTGATTGTGGATATCTGATTCCTTAGGTCCAAAATATGAATTGCATAAGCATTAATAACTTCCATCACTTTGTTGCAACTAGTTATTTGATATTGATTTTGATTCTTTAACGCCGCTATAATGATTTTTAAAATGCGTATTGAAACATGATACTCATGTTTATAAAGGAGATTTTGGTTACTATTTTGTTATCCAAGATTATTATAAGAAAATTGCAATGTGATATTGACTTGTTGGGACATTGCAGGCCTTTATGGGTGGATTAAGCATAATACCTGCAAGTCCACCAAATGAAGGAGGTGTCAAACATAGAAACGAGAAAAAAGGCATAGACTACGCCGGGCCTTCATACTGCTACATATCTTTATAAAACCAATAACTCGGCCTAAATATAAAATGCTGAACCGGGCTAAATATTCCAAATGTTGTTGAGCTTATGCTTATGTCATAGGTTCTGATGTATGGAAGCTGACATCATACATGCGCTCCCTCTTGTGTGCTATGATATACCAGAAGCATCATAATTATCTCACTCGTTCGGTGCTATATAGAGCTGCTTTATAAAGTAAAGTCTCTTTTTAGTTTGGTCATTACAGTTATCATTTACGTAGATATATAAAGGTGACAAAATGGAAATTTCTAAGAACAGGTCATCTTTTTGGTATGTGGGTTCGATTGACCCTTCATTCTACAAACTCATTTGGCCTATTCCCTAAAATTAACTTTTTTTTCTTTGACCTGTTTGAGATAAAGCACTTATAGTTCTATGTTAAAAATGTCACGCACAAAGAAGTTCAGCTAACTAGCTAAGCAACAATTCATTAGAATCTTCATTACCTAGATTCTTAGTTTGTAAAAAATGTGTGCTTGATTCATACTCTTGCTAAGCCAGATAACAACATGATAAAACCTAGATATATAGCTGATAACTAGTGGATTCAGGAACATAAAAATAATCTGTGGGTTTTAAGGTGCACGCTTAGTTGGAAGAAAACACCCCTCTGCTCCACAAAATGTTTTGTACAAAAAAAAAAGGAAAATATAGATTGCGTTTAGAAACCCTCTCCCTTTTCTACAAAATTAGAGATAGAACTAAGAAATATTTTATCCAGCTAAATGCACCCTTAGGTTTCTAGCGGTTTTGTGAGATTCTATAGGTAAAAAAAGTTGATTTGTATCAGATATAGAAATTTGGCAGTTCGTAAAACAATCAGCTATCAGAAAGCTAAATCAAAGAGATCATTGAAAGACTTGTGGCGGGTATGAAGGATCCTAGTTGAGGGGCTCGTAAAGCAATTTTTGAAACTCACACATTTCAATCAAACACAGCATAAACTCATTATAGGATACTACGACAACGTAGAGCGATGTTAGCATAATGAACGATCTTCTTATATCCAAGAGAAAAGCTACATTATTAGGATTTTTATTTTTTTGCACCTCATCTGTTAGATATTCTTTCCACTTCACCATCGTTACGTTTGTTGAGAATGGGATAATTGATGTGAATTGGGGGTTTTGTTCATTGCCCATGCAGAGAAGAAGAAACGTAATAAGGCTAAGTTGCAGGAAGCAATACGGAAGAAGAAAATTCAGAGATAGAGCCTGGGCTGAACGACTAGCAGAGCTGTGGAGCAGCATCTCGAGGAAGAGAATAAGAAGGAAACAACTGCTTAATTCTATTCATTCATATTTCTTAACGGATTAATATTTTCAAAATCCATGATTTTGTTGATCATGTTATCTTGTACTTGTTTTAATGATGTGCTGACGGCATCTTCTTTCTTTCAAATTTGTTCATTTTCAGTTTTAGTTTAATAAAACATATTGTAGCGCTTCTGCATCATTTTATTTACTGATATGCACAGATTTCCTTTCCGTGGTAGGTTTTGGATTTGGGTTGCTTCTGTGTGTTTTCGCTCTAAATGATGCTCATCAACTCAACTCGTCTATGCTTATCATTTAACTTTAGTTTTGGTTACAAGTTTTAGATGTCCATTGAAGTATTAAAACTTGAATTTAAACTCATTTGTGAACTGTTGGGTAACTTAATATATGATGTGATTATATGCCGGTGAACACATGTTTGTATTCCTACATACAATATTTGGAATAACACATGTACTGTATAAATTTCTCTCCCCAAAACGACTACATATATATGTTTTAAAGATGATTTAGCCTCTTTTCATTTTAATGTTATCAAAAAATGATGGATCTCATTTTTCGAGTTGCTACATGGACAACCAAATTATCAATTAAGTGCGATTGTGTTTAACTTTCATAACAATGGAACTACCGTTGTAAAAGTAAAACATGAATTAGATGAATTAGTTTGTTATGAATTAAAAATCATTGATTATAGTTGTTCAACACGGAGAACTATAATCAATGATTTTCACGCTACATGTTGATTATTAATAGTCAAGAGAAGCGGCCAATAAGAACAAAGCAGACTATTTCTTGGAAATCGAAATTGGGGAGCGTTACAATTGACCAAGGAGGAAGCTTAGCAAGGTCTCCTTTGGTTGCGTCTTAATAGGAGTAGATGGACCTTTGAGAGCCTCCCTAGCCTGCCACAATTCTTCTATGTGCACTAGCTAGTTTACACCGACACTTCCAGTTGAAATACCCACAATTGATGCATGTATTTGATGCCTCCCATTCTCGCACTTTCTTCATTGATTGCATAAACTTCTCATCGGATAGTTGATCTGATTTAAGTAAACCAAAAAAAGATTAATATAAATAACATGATAGAACAACATACTGAAAGAAATTAAACAAAAAGGTAAAATTAATCATACCATCATCCCAAAGATTAGCTGGTGAAATACCTCGCATCGACAATAATATGGAATACGTTTTTCTTTATGACTTTCTAAATAGTCTACAAGCAATTCACCCATTTATATATCTTATTTTTATACGTTATTAACACCAATATGCCAACAACAAAAAAGTAAAACAAAACAATTGTAACTAACCAAGAATGAATTACAGTTTAATTTAATATACATTGAAGAAGAAAATGTATTGAAAAGAAAGTCGATAAAAATTACCATCACTACTAAGATACTTCTTGTTCTGGTCGTGATGATTACACGGTGACGACTTTTGGAGGTAATTTGGTTCTGCGGGTAGAATTGAAGAAAATTCAATTAAAATAATCATTTTCAGGAATTCCTACAATCATCATCATACAAATAAATTGTGACGATATATGTGCACCAGAGATTCTACTTCTTAATATCACAACTCGACTTTAAAAACTACGACTGTGCTATGATCAAACAAAGACATCATTGTGTGAAAATTAAGTAGACTTAGGTGAATCATTGGCCTCCAAACCCGGCCACCAAACACCTTATCACTAAGGGCAATCACTCGTTGGAAGACATGAAATGGGCTTTACACCAGCCGTGACCGCGACCCTTTTGACAATACAAACGACAAACCTGACCATACCCACTAAGACCATTACACAATCCGGCTGAGTGGGCGCGACCTGGACCCCCTCAACAGCCTAGTACACATATCTGAACACACACAATGTCAACATCTTGACGCTGAAACCGAACCTGAAACTCGAGATCTAGACCATGAAACCGCAAATTAAGATCTAAACCACAACCGGCACCAATATATATCCGAACCATGCAGACAAGAAGAAACAAAAAGAGAGCGAGGGAAAAGGGTGGCGGTTGAGAAAAAGAGGTAGGGTATATAGCGTTTGTTTGGAAGAGAAAACAAAATAAGAGTTTGTAAACAGTTAACATTATAACCGATGACTAGACAAATTAGTAGAGATAAGCCAATATGCCAACAACAGAAAGGTAAAAAAATCATTTGTAACTAACCAAAAACAACTAAAGTTTGATTTAATATAATATATACTAATATTTGGTATTTCAAACAAATAACATAAATTAACAATAATTAGAAGGTAAATAAAAAAATTACTGAAAAAGTGAAAAGAAAAGAGATAATATCAAACTTACCATAACCATCGAGATTCTTCTTCTGGTCGTGATGATTAGACCATGACATCTTGTGGAGTTGGTTTGATTAATTCTGCAAGTAGATTTGCAGATAAAACACAATAATTCAACTTAACAATCATTTTCGGGATTCTTACATGTAGCATAATTTTTTTTAACTGTTTCTCAATAGGAAAGTTAAGTTCAGGACCAATTCAATTAGCGTAAAAGGGTTTTTTTTAGACCAAAAGATATACTAAAATAAGTATTTGACACCCTTGATACCATAGTATAAAAGCGGTGAATGCGTTGTTAGAGAAAAGATTAGTCCTTTCCAAACTTGTTTTGTAGCTCACTTCCATGAAAATGGCAAAATATAGAAATCAGTTGTAACTAACCAAAAATGAACTACAGTTTTTAATATCATATACGGAGTATATCAATATTTGGTATTTGAAATTAACAATCATTAGAAGGTAAATAAAAATATACATTGAAGAAGAAAACGTATTGAAAAGAAAGAAAAGAAGGTAGATAAAAATTACCATCACCACCAAGATTCTTCTTCTTCTGGTAGTCAAGATTATAACGATGACAACTTTTGGAGTTGATTTAATTCTGCAAGTAGATCCGAAGAGATTATTTTCATGAATTCCTACAATTAGCATACAAATTTGTGACGATATATGTGCACCCGATTGTAATCATTTCTTAACATGACAAGTTGAAGGCCGATTCTATTTGCATAAAAGGTTGTTTTATGACCATACCATATATTATATTAATACAAGTTTATGATGCGATACACTTGATAATAAGCTAAAGTGATATATTTGTTAAAAATGGTGACCGTGTGGTCAAAACATAAATTGGGCGTTTAAAACCGAGTAAGTCCATAAAATGCAAAAGATAGATTAAAACTTCATGATGGTTTCACTAATAAGAGGTTCAAGTCCACAGGTCTTGAATCACACGCACAGAAACAAGAATAAACAAATAAAACTGGAACAAACACAAACAATCATGCACGTTTTCCTGGAATAAGCTTTCCTTTAATCAGTAAAATATAGGCTCTAAAAACTTATCGGTTTTTTCATATATCCAACCACAAGCTCGGCTGGTATATATAGGTGTTAGAATATGCTTTCTAATCCTACTACAATTCTAATAAAGCAAGATAGTCCTTAACAAATAAGGAATCCTAATTAAACTAGAATTGTAACTGTCCATACGCTTGGAATCTATTTTGTCTTTCCATATGCTCGGTCAGACATTGCCAACATTCACCCCCCTAATTTCTGACTCGAGATAGGTAGGTCTTCAACTCCGAGTAACTCTTGCATCTCCTTGAAATTAATCCTTGCGAGAGCTTAAATCGTGAATATCAGTACGTTGTAACTCACCTCTTACAAACTCAACTTGTACTAGGTCTCTTTCAACACACTCTCGGATAAAATGATAACGTGTGTTTATATGCTTGCTTCTCCCGTGAAAGACTGGATTTTCATAAGTGCAATAGCCGATTTGTTGTCAACAAATAAGACCACCACTCTTTCTTCCATTCCGGTTATTTCACTCAACAACCCACGTAACCATATCCCTTGACCCGCGGCTGAAGTTGCAGCCATGAACTCGGCTTCACAAGACGATAGAGCCATTGTGTTTTGCTTTGTGAGCACCAAGTGATAGGTGATTTACCTAGATAAAATACATGCCCACTTGTGCTTCGACCATCATCTTGGTCCATAGCAAAACTACTATCACTAAACCCCACTAACTCCTTGGTTTTCTCTTGGTTATATCGCACTCCAAAATTCAAACTACCTTGGATATACCTTAGTATTTGTTTCACAGCCGCCATATGTGATTCTTTTGGTTCTTGCATGTAACGACTAACCAAACCAACCGAATAAGATAAATCAGATCGTGTGTGTAGTAAGTACCTTAGACAACCAACTCGTGCGTCTATCTGAGTTGCATCAACTGGTTTTCCTTCCTTGTCCATGCTTAACTTCATTCCAGGTTCTAATGGACATTGAGTAGAATTCGATTCATGCATCCCAGCATCTTTCAAGATCTTCTTTGCATAGCTTTCTTGACTTATTGAGATACTCGAATCCTCTTGCTTTACTTCAATGCCAAGATAATAGCTTAACTTTCCCAAGTCACTCATATCGAACCTTTCTTGCATTTGTCTCTTAAATTCACCAATTTCGCCAAGCTTCAAACCGGTTACTAAGAGATCATCTACATAGACCGCAATAATCAAGATTGACTTGTTTTTTTTCTTCACATACACCGCTTGTTCGTGTTGGCATCTTTTGAAAGACATTTGCTTGAGTTCTCTATCAAGTTTTGTATTCCACGACCTTGGTGCTTGTTTAAGTCCATAAAGCGCCTTTTTCAACTTGTAGATCTTCCTTTCTTCTCCTTTCTTCACGAACCCCTCCGGTTGAGTAACAAACACTCGCTCTTTTAGTTCTCCATGTAAAAAAGTTGACTTTACATCCAGATGATGTAGCTCCCATTCTTCTTTTGCGGCCAATGAGATCAATAAACGCACCGTTTCAATCCGTGCTACCGGTAGAAATACCTCATCATAGTCAATTCCTTCCTTTTGAGCATAACCCTTTGCTACTACCCGAGCTTTAAACTTATTAATTGAACCATCCGGATTTCTCTTAATTTTGAACACCCACTTTAATCCAATGGGATTAACATTAACCAGAGCTTCAACTAATTCCCATGAATCATTCTTCTCGATAGACTCAATCTCTTGCTTCATAGCAACCATCCACTTGCTTGAGACTTTTGCTTCTTGGAACGTTCTTGGTTCATCATCTTCAATCAAAAGTAGATTTTGATCTTCATTAGCAACGGAGGTTCTTGAACTAGACCCCATAATAAAGTCATTAAATCTAGTTGGCTTAGTTGAAACCCTTGAAGAACGCCTCATAATTGGTTGAGTTTCGTACAGGATTAGGGTCATTACCCGCCTCGATTTGATCTTCTTGTTCGGTATTGAACGGTTGATTTTCATCAACATCATGATGATTTTCAGCCTCTTGATCTTCAGCCTCAACTTCATCGGTCATACCTGGGTTAACAAATCCACAACCCGTATCAATAGAACCGTGCCATTCTATGATAAACATACACTGGTTTAGCTCGTGTGTTTCGCTTCCGACAACATACTTCCGCCAAGTTCCTCATTAAACTCCGCATCACGACATACCAGTATCTTCTTTTGTTTTGGATTGAACAGTCGAAAACCTTTTGTACCGGCTCGTTTCGATGTAAATGAGTCGTGTTGACCTGTCGTCTAACTTATGTAAATATGGCCTTGTTCCCGTTGCATAAGCCACACATCCAAATACCCGCAAACCCTCCAAGTTAGGCTTTTTTCCTTTGAAAGCCTCGTATGGAGTTTGATTAACTAGAGCTCGAGTTAAAACTCTATTAATCAAGAATGTAGCGTGTCTAACTCCTTCAGCCCACATGTAGTTTGGTACGTCTCGTGCTTTCAAGATGCTTCTAGTCATTCCCATAAGAGTACGGTTTCGCCTTTCCACGACTCCATTTTGTTGCGGTGTGTAAGGAGCGGTTAGATGTCTTGTTATACCCTCGTTTTCACAAAAGTTGGTAAATTCTTTTGAAGTGAACTCACCTCCTCTATCGGTCCTTATGGTTATAATCTTGCTTCCGACTTCTTCTCAACTAAAGCTTTGAACTTTTTGAAGTATTCAAATGCCTCACCTTTTTCCTTCAAGGTAAAAGTCCACATAAACCGTGAGAAGTCATCAATAAGAACAAATATGTACCTGTTTCGTGCTATGGATGGTGGAGAAATTGGTCCACATAGGTCGGCATGTATAAGTTGAAGAGGATGTGTTGCCTTAAATTTTGCAGCTTTAGGAAACGCCTTCTTGGGTTGTTTTCCTACCAAGCAAGATTCACACAACTTGTTCTCTTGATGAATTATTGGCAACTTTTCAACCATGCCCTTCCTTGCCATTAATTCCATCGTCTCGAAATTAATGTGACCCATCCTAGCATGCCATAACCAAGCATCATCTTCCATCTTTGCTTTGAGACACACCAGACTTCCAACTTGGAGCTTAATCTTGTAAAGTCTATTACTTGTTCTAGGAACCTTCATCGAAGCTTGCCATCCGAGTCACGCATAGTAAGAAGGTTACCTTTCATACGAATGTCACATCCGCTTCGTAGCTTGCCCAAGACTAATTATGTTGCTTTTTAGCTCGGGTAGGTAATAGACTCCAGTGATTAACCGTTGCTCTCCCGTTTTCCCTTCAATGATTATCGAACCCTTTCCTTTTATCTCGATGTAGGAGTTATCACCAAACTTCACTCTGCCGGAGATATTCTCATTCAACTTCGAAAAGTATTCTCGGATCCCCGTCATGTGATTACTTGCTCCATTATCCAAATACCAAGTGTCTTCCTCGTTTGGCTTAGTATTCAATTGGTTTGGGATAATCTTTTCTTCATTCAAGAAGACTACTTCTTGAACGCTTTTCATCATAAAAAGTGTTGGGTCATCATCATCCTCCGTTTTCAAAAGGTTTGATTCATGCTTTTGATTCTGTTCACGTCGTTCAGGCGGTTAGAAGCAAAGTGACCATATTCATCACATCTGAAGCATTGAATCTTTGAAAGGTCTCGACTTTTGTTCTTCTTTTGATCCGTATTGCTCTCGGAGTTGTTTTGGTTTCCACGGTTGTGGTTATTAGCTTGACCACTACCACGAGATTTGTTTTGAGAAGAAAAGTTTTGACCTTTACCGTTGCCACCTGAGGAATTCCTTCCTCGACCTTTCTTATCATATCTTTCAGCCCTTCCGAACATCAACTTGCCTTGATATTCAGAAGTGGTGTCAACACCCTTCATTCTTCCTTCAAAAGCTTTCAACCTTCCAATTGCTTCTTGAAAAGACATAGTATTCAAGTCAGCAAATTGTTCTATTGAGGCAACAATTGCAACATACCTATCCGGAACGGATGCAAGTAGCTTCTTAACAAGTTTCTTGTCTTCATAAACTGTTCCCAAGCTATTGACTTCTGTTACAATTTTGCCCAACCTAGCCGCAAAGTCATCGATTGATTCGTTGACTTTCATCTTTAAAGTTTCGAATTCCGTCTCCAAGGTTTGCAACCTTGCGTCTCGAACCCGATCAACACCCACATACCGGTCTTCAAAGCTCCCCAGATTTCTTTGGGCGTGTTGAATTGTGAAACTTGAAAACAAGTTCTTCCTGAATCGCCTAGAAGAGTAACGCCCGCCATGTGATCTTGCTTAGCAACAACTTGTGTTCCTTCCCTGGTTCCGTGCATCGAGTATTCCATGGACTCGGAATACCGCTTTAACTCTTATTGCCCATATGTTATAGTTCGTGCTTGTTAACATTGGACATTGAAGAGCCGTTTTAGAATGTTCAATAGGTGGTTGACTCGACTCGCCTTGCACCATCCTTCTTGTACGTCTTCTGTAAGTTACAGGTGTTGTTTGTTCGCCTTCCAGCCCTAGGTTTGATCGACTTCTTGCTTAAGTCGAAACCTAGTAAAACCCTTGTGATCGATCATTCTTTGTTGTAAAACCAAGAACCCTTGGTCGATCGATTCTTTGTTGTACAACCGGCTCTTGATACCAATTCAAGTCCACAGGTCTTGAATCACATGCGTTGAAACAAGAATAAACAAATAAAACTGGAACAAACACAAATAATCATGCACACGTTTTTCCTGGAATAAGCTTTCCTTTAATCAGTAAAATATAGGCTCTAAAAACTGATCGGTTTTTCATATATCCAACCACAAGCTCGGCTGGTATATATAGGTGTTAGAATTTGCTTTCTAATCCTACTACAATTCTAATAAAGCAAGATAGTCCTTAACAAATAAGGAATCTTAATTAAACTAGAATTGTAACTGTCCATACGCTTGGAATCTATTTTGTCTTTCCATATGCTCGGTCGACATTGCCAATGAGGTAACATACCGTTTGAGTCAACAACATCGACATTCTGCTTCTCCTTCTGGTATTCGGGAATAGAATAAACATCCATTTTTACAATTGGTTTGATTCTTCCAATGAAAAAACTGATTTAGGAAATACTTATTGTATCAAAGAAATTGGTAACAAAATAAATAATTGATAATCTAGATACCAAAATTATTGTATATGCTGGTTAAATTATTCAACACGTGTTATTATTATTATCACCAGTTTTTGTAGGCTAAATATGTTAAAGGTTTTGATCAATCAGTGAGGAAACCTTGATTAAGTGCATCTCTTTTTGGTGCTAAATATGCTTGTTAATAAGCTTTGTTCATGTATTTATTCATTTTAAACTTATAATCAAAAGCACATATCCTAAACCTCCTAGATTAGGGGAACTATTAAACAGATCTAAAAAGAAAACATGCTTGGTTTCTAGTTATGATTGAACCTCCTGGATTAAGAGAAAGAAATCGATGCTACATACCTTAATAGATAGATTATCAAAAGAATCGAGATGTATGTTAGACACAGTAAACCACAATAATCTTCTAAGAAAAAGTTGAACATGACGTAACTGTTCTGTTGGTAATTTGCTCCGTGTATAGTTGTTTGTCTTCGTGAATAATGTTTGTCTTTGGTAACAATAAGTTCATATAATGGTTTTTGTTGATCAAAAGGCTATTAAAAGTCATCAGTTTTCTTACATAACTCCTAAGTCACAACCATTTTATTTCAATATCAGTGTTTTGATCATAAATAATTAAAACATTAGAAGGCCATATGCTCAAAAAGTGATTATTGGAACTTCAAATTCTAATTTTTAATTCGAATACACTTTCAGTATCCTATATATAGAGGGTGTTTGGCTAAGCTTCTTTCAGGTGCCTAATGACTTACGCTAAAAACAGGACGAGGGTTCGTCGGAAAAAGGTGATTCTACAGGTTCATTTATTGTGAACGCAGCATGAAAAGTGAAGTGGCTGCCTTTGTAACAATTGTAATGAGCAAATAAAAGCCTACAAGTATGATTTCTTTTTTGAAAAATCATTGGCGAAGTAATGGTTGTAAATGTCTATGCATTAGTTTTAATCATTATGTTTATTTCTCAGTAAAAGATAATCTTTAGGTTTTCTAAGCATCTTTAAAATAGGTTTTGGTTGAAATGGGTAATTTTTTCGATCCGAAAAAAATTGGAGTGACCCAAAACACTCTATATCTAAAAATTACATATGTGCTTAATAAATTGATTTAGTACCCATTTCACCTGTAAGAAACTAAATGTAACCCAAGTCGGCCCATCTATAAGTAAACATGTTGAAATTAGAATCTTTAAATCGATTGGCTTTTTGTACCTTCAATAACAATGGAAGTTGTCTTTGATAATTTGCTTTGATCGCGAATAAATTTGATTAAAAAAACGCTTTATTGACAGAATTAATTACACGATGTCTCGGTGATTGAGTCGTTGTTCTAGCAAAAAAAAAGTGTGTAACATGACAGGTTGATAACTTTCTGAAGAAGGCACCGGTAGACAGACTACCATGGCTACTCTAAAAGAGCTTCGTAAAAATCAGCAAACTTTTTTATTAGAAATTGTAGTACTATGCTGATTTAGAGACTTCAATAAGCCTATATATAATGATTTCTCTTCTCAGATTCATATATTCACACTCTTAGCTCAAGTTCAGTTTTCAGAAAAAGCGTGAAATTGGACCCAATGGCTATCAGTCTGTTCAGTTCCTATAAAAACGTTAAGGATGAGTTCTTCTCCACAAGCCCACTGGAATTTTCTAGAATAACACCAACAGTTTGATTGTAGCATTTGGAAGCTATGGTGTTTTTTATTCGTGCGTGCTTATAAAAACTATCCACCACTTCTAGCAGGGGTAAGTATCTTATCCTGAGTATTAGAAAACACTAGATTGATAGAAGAAGGCTTTTGGAGGATTGAAGGAAGTGTTGCATTCTAAATCGACAAAGGGTTCAAGACAACAACTTCTAAACTCGGGTACAATGCCCCCGATATGAGATATATATATAAACATTAAGAGGAATAGTAGATGCATGTTTTTTTTTGTTGGTGATGAGAGTTTCAATATATAATTACTTTGTTTCTAATATTCTTTATCAATGCAACTATATTTACATACAAAATGGCATGAAACAAACAAACTAAAGAATGAAATTGTTGATTTTATGTAAAAGAATTAAACAAGGTATCAACAACCGTGGACTTTTAAAAGAATACAAAATCTACTTTAAGACCATGATAACGGAGATAATATTTCATTGAAATTTTATGTTCAAGCTCTGTGCGTGTCGTGTATAAACAATAATAACTGACTAAGTAATATTTAAAATTGGTAATTTGGAAGTAATCACGCTAATGATTTGCAAACCAATTGCGTACATTTTTCATCTGACTCTTTTAGTTTGTGAATCCAAAAGCGAATCAAATGTGAACTTCGCTTTCATTTACAAAGCGAACATATAATTTTATTGCGAGTTAGATTGCAGAAACAATGGACCCAAATCGGCAATCAAATAATTTTATTATCATTTGGAAAATTTTAAACTGCAACATTAATTAATACATCAATAATTTCATGTTATTAACGAATTAACAATGCTAATAATATACATTTCTAGGTTGGGGAATTTAAATTATAAAGTTGACTTTTGAATGTTTGAACATGCGGCTGTATCCTTGTTTATTTCACAAGTTGTATAAAGTTGACTTTTGAATGTTTGAACATGCGGCTGTATCCTTGTTTATTTCACAAGTTGTATAAGTTCTTGTCCTTTTAGCATATGAAGAGTCAATAAACTCAATTATTTTTTTTTTTAATTAAACTCTTGGTCCTATGCTACTCCTGATTCTCACATTTAGTCCAAAATACGCTAAAATGGCTTCGGTAATCCTTAACATCCTGATTTTGCTTCGCCGTGGGTCTAAATTCCTAGCGATCCTGATTTTTCCCCGTTAGTCTCCACACGTGCATAATACATGATGGGTATATTCGTAATTTACTATTTTTCCTATAATACCGTTGGTCACATTTCTAATTATCAAATGCACTAATTAATGATGATATTCATTTCTATTAGATGACTTTCACCCTAAATAAAATTATGTTTCATTATATAAAAGTTTATTTTAATAGACTCAAATTGTGATGATGAAACTTTGAAAGTCTAGTAGCTAAAAAATATTGCTAAACAAGTTCCAGTAGCAATTTCTTAAATGATAAATATAATGTCACTAGTTTTTAGTACTCAATACCAAATTGCAAACAAATAACTTTCTGCTTAAAACTTTGTGGCTAAATTATAAAAACCAAAACTAGAATCATTATATTGTACCTTGTGTAAAAAATAATGATATTATGCAGGTGGTGTAGCTGTTACATTACATGCATGATGCTTAATTAGTGGCACCTTGACATAATTAAGTTTTAAAATTAAGCTTAGTCATATCATATGAATTTGCAAAGTCTATTTATATGGTCATGGGGTGTATGTAATCAATATTGTCAAACCACAAATAACTAAACTCCAATTTCTCTCTTTACATTCATAAGCCGGTTCTTGTAAACCAACAGATATGTCGATGTCAATGAAAGATTGGGAAAGTCTCAAAATACCATTTGAAAAGATAGACATAGCCACCGAAAAATTCAAAACTTGTATCGGAAGAGGTGGATATGGTTGGGTATACAAAGGAGTACTCTCAATCGATGGTAAAGATACCACGGTTGCTGTAAAGAGGCTGAATGAGCAGTTCGGACAAGGCTTAAAGGAGTTTTTGACAGAGATTCAGTTGCTCTCTGGTCAAGAACATCCAAACCTTATCTCTCTTCTCGGTTATTGTGACGAGGGCAAGGAGAAGATTATTGTCTATGAATATGCAGCGCGTGGAAGTTTGGATAGATATATAAGGCGTAATCGTGATGAGAGTTCTACTACTCTCACGTGGTTAGAAAGACTCAAAATTTGTGCGGATGCAGCTCGTGGTTTGGACCACCTCCATAACCATATTGGAGGGCATCGAACAATTATCCACAGGGATATAAAAAGTTCAAACATTTTGATAGATGAGAACTGGGTTGCTAAAATATCTGACCTTGGACTGTCCAAGTTAAAACGGGTTTTTGGTATGAGTCTGATTGTCTCAAATGGATGTGGGACACACGGGTATTGTGAACCAGAATACTACACTTCAGGAGTCGTGACCAAAAAATCTGACGTGTATTCTTTTGGCATTGTGCTATTTGAAGTTTTGTGCGGAAGGTTATGCATCATTGAATCTGATAATGACTTCATCCTCTCTGGAAAATCAGTCAAAGAATACTATAACAAGGGCAATTGGGTCAAGATGATTGATCCTAGTTTAAGGGAACATATGGGCTCATACTCCATGACCAAATTCTCAGAAATCGCATACAGATGCTTGCATGATGATCGAGAACAACGACCTGCCATGGATATTGTCGCGAAAGAGCTTGAAGAAACGCTAAATGTCCAGGTAAGATTTATACTTGATTTTAATTTATTAATGCAAGTGGAGTACATACATTAACATTTAAACTTGTATTTATCATAGATGGGACATGAGTTGGAAGAGAAAAGGAAGCATCAGGTGGTAAAAGATTCCGACTCCGATGAGTATTGGGAGACAAAGCTACCAACAGACTGGGAAGAATTAATCAAGATGTTCAATATTCCTAGTGATACCTGTACTAGTAAAAGAAACTGCCTCTCATCTTGAAAAGGACTTTTTTTGACCAAAAGAACCAGGTAAAACTCTTGTATGTGTACTTCGTTTTTCTATCATCATCAGAGTATAGAATTCTTTTCAGCAAACTTTTATTCTATCAATGGAAAATGTATACTTTTTTAATAAATTATCATTTTTTAAAAATTTCTTACTTTTTAAATAAAAAATAAAAGAGCTAATTCCCAAAGGGACAAAAGTTACGTAAGGTCACCATCTAGGCAAAAAAGCAGTTATTCTCAAAATTGTTATGTGCGAATATCGCGACTCCATCGATGTGCGACACGTTTCCATTTATTTATTATTAAAGTACAGTGGCAGGTGGATGTTTTTCCATATATTCTCATTTTTTACTTATTATTAGAGATGTTAAAAGACCATAATACCCCATTATTTATATAAAATAACTTCTCACTCATCTCTCTTTTTTTCCTGTCACCACTCTTCTCTCTCATTTTTTTTCCGGTCACCAATCAGATCAACACCACCATCACCACATGATCAACACCCACAACTTCAAAAAAAAAAAAAAAACCCACAATTTTGGCCAAGAACATCACCACAACAGATCTGGCCATGATCAACACCACCACCACAAATCCGGCCAAGAACATCAAGAACAAAAGCCACATTTTCAGATCCCGCCAAGAACATTAGATTGTTATTCCAACTGTAATCATATTGATTGATATTTATGATTTATAAATTAAAAGTGGACAACTAGTGTTGGTACGTCAACCCGACCCATTTTCATATGTAGTAAAAAATTATGTTTAGCCACCTCTAGGATTGACCAATTTTGCTCTTGGAGATATAATCTAGTAATTGCTATAAAACACTCACCCGTCTCTTCTCAAAATCAGCTAATTCAAGGGCTTTTGCCTTAAACAAAAAAACAAAACAAAATACACATTTTCAGTCATTCGATCTATAATTACTATCAAAAACATCTTGATCCATTACATAAAATCACAATAACTACAAATTACAGATCTGGCATCATACACAAAATATCTAATTATTATCTTGTTTAAAAAATGGCGAAAGTGTTTAGTGAGTTGTCGGAACCGAGCTCCAAGCGGTGAGTTCTTTGGGGATGACTCGATGGCATCTAGGTTATGGGTTCTGTGGATGATGACGGATTTGGTGGTGGTGTTGGAAGTATCAGTGGTGGTGATGATGACGGATTGGGGCGGTGATGGTGGGTGGTGAATGAGGGAGAAGGAGAAGATTAAGATGAAAGAGATAATGATAAAGTGAGAATAATTGGTATTTATTTATATTTAAGAGAGTGTATATTTGTCATTTAATCAAAAATTCAAAATCAAAGTCCCACCTACCCACTGTACTTTAATATTATATAAGTGGACACGTATCGCATATTGGATGGAGTCGCACATTCGCACATGATCATTTTGAGAAGGTGTGTTTTTTTACTAGATGGTGACCTCTCTATGATTTTTTGTCCCCCTTTGAGAATTAGCTCAATAAAAAAATATCCTTTTGGAAATCATACCAGCCATGTTAATAATAAAATGGGATAATTGTTAAAGTACATTTTTGTGAGTGTTGTGTAGAAAACTTTTATTTATTTTTTATTTTTTTTTGGGGCTATTATGCACCCACACTTTTGATCATTTTCGACCATTGGGTGTATTTTGTTCATATACAATGACCATTTTACCCCTCGATGTTAACAGGGTGGTTAAAAAATGTAGGGGTAAAACGGTCACATAATAAACACAAAGGTTGAAATTCAGAAGTTTGGGTATATAATAGCAAAAAATAAGTTGGTTGCATACAAGCCGAAGAAAATGATAAGTTACATTTTTAGGTGATTTTCACTAAATAAAATCATATTTTGCTTTTTGTCTACAATGAGATCATATGAAATGGTCTTCCCATAATAGTCTTGGCATGGGAAGTTTGTGTTTATAATCTGACACTAGTATAAATATAATCAATTACAGTTCCTTTCAATAAATGACGACGGAAAGAAGTGTGTAATGCTTTCAGCAAGAAAATTTCTGGTTTGTAAGAAATGGTTGTTCCAACGTAGTCTGAGGTATCTACAATTCTCTATTTGTTCATAGAAGATCCATGATTTCTTAAACTCTTTCAAAAAATTCAAAGGTTGCAGAGTATTCTTATAGATCTAGTTATCAGGATGTTTACTAACATTCATAATTATTCAGGTTTTCAGAGGTAGCTGGGTATCCTAATTACCGGGACTTTCAAGGCACTAGATGTCGAATGAAAGTTAGCATGTTATCAGTCGGTACCATGTATGCAGCTAGCTTGGTGTTCAAATATCGCTGGAAACGCGCTGAGGATCTCATGCCCAAAAAACTTATAACGATAAAATGGAAAATGGAAGAGCTAAGTGTATATTCCACACATTATGCAGATCTAATATCAGAAAATTGGTATAAGACTAGAATGTGGCATTTCATGAATCACGGGCTGACTGTGACTTTCGACGTTGTGCTAGAGGAACTTTCATTTTTTCAAATGACTGATAAGTCATACCTCTTGATTCAAGGAGTTGAATTTGAGCCTGTAGAAATGGCAAGTTTCTCTCTTTTTAGCAGATTGATTACAGATATATAGTTTATGTGATAGTAACATTATTTTCAAGTCTAGAATGGGTAATCATAATCATAATCTACTTTGCATTCTATCTAAATGGCACAGAATGTAAAGAGCAATGATATAGATGATGTTGATGTTGATGATGATGAATATTGGGAGAAAAAGTTGCCAGTATCAACGATATATAGAGATGTCAGACAAGCCTTTCGACTACACCACCAAAAAGGAGCTCTATCTTAGCCTTTGCCAGGGCTTCCTTGGTTTTAATGGCAAACTGGTAATTCATTCCGTCTTCTACATCTTATTCTTGTGCTAATTTGCCTTTCAAAGATTTCATGACTACCATAGACATGTAATTCATAAAATACACTTGTTAATATTATTCTAATTAACATTTGATATTATTATTTTGTTAACAGTGGGTTTCATTGTGCAAATCAACAAGCGGGATATGTTTGATACTACCAGCTACACATAGCATAAGTCATTACAAGAATCTAAAAACTCTATCACTATCTGAATCAAGGTTCTCAATACCTAAACCATATAGGAACCTTTTATCTTGTAAGATAATATCTTTCTTCATTTTTAAGGATTTCAACTAATCTATGTATCTATATGTTAACAGGTTCAAAGAGGTGGTAAGACTTGAGACTGATAAAGAGTATAGCTTCTCATGTGGAATTGTGCCGTTCATGTGTTCACCTCACTATACCTATGCATGTTATCTTGTGTTTAAATATGAAAAGAACCAAGTTCTGTCCAATGATGCTTGTTTTTATAAAGCAAAGTGCAATTTAGGTGACAATAATATGATTCAAGGTACTGACTTTACTCATTTGACTTCGATGACTAATATACCAACAGTAGTGCCAAAAAAGGATATTGGATCGCCTGACTCATCAAGAAGTATTCAGATGCCAAATAAGGACATCGACTTAGCACATAGTTCAGTTGAAAAAAGGAATGATGGTTGGATGGAGGTCAGGTTGACAAAACCTTTACATCAGTTGGAAAATTTTGAGTCACTGCTGGAGGTAAAATTACTGAAAGCCAATAGTAGAATGCGGATTATTGTGGAAGGCATTGAGTTTAGGCCAGTGGTTCATGATGGATCATACCTAAAGGCTGAAAGATCAGCTCATCACAATATAATAGGAACGACCCGCCTGCACAGAACTAGTGATGTAAGTGTTGATGTTTGAAAAGATCAATGGTGTGATTTTCTTATTTGTGGATCTTAATCATAATCTATTTTGCACTTTCTAACTTAACAATGCAGCATGACGACAAGAATGAAGATGAATATTGGGAGAAAAAGTTGCCAGATGAGTATCAACATTATATGAAAATGTCAGACATTCCTTTGATCTATACCACCAAAAAGGAGCTCTACCACCTCTTTTGTCACGGTTTCCTTGCTAACAATGGTCAACTGGTAATTCTTTACATCTTCTTCATCTGGTTCACCAGAATGATTATTGAGAGATATATATTCGTATTGGATACATTTCATGACAAAATCAGAACTAAATTCTTGATACTTTAATTGTATTTCTAGTTAATAATTTGATTTAATTATCCTGTTAACAGTGGTTGTCAATGTGCAAATCGACCCGCGGGATTTGTTCCATACTACCCTCTACACATGTCTTATTCAAGGACGGTAGTTACAATAACAGACTAGCAACTCTATCTCTACCTGAATCAAGGTTGGTATCATACATACCTTAACATAGTTACTTTCTTTGCTTCAAGAATTCCATCCAGATACTTAATTAATCTAAATTTATATGTCAACAGGTTCAAAGAGGTCAAAATACTTGGAACTGATAGTTTCTATGATTTCACATGTACACTTGAGTCATTCATGTTTTCACCTCACTATGACTATGCATGCTATCTTGTGTTCAAATTAAAAGACCGCCACGTTGATTGGCCTATTTTTAAAGCGGAGTTCAACTTGGGCTTCACTTATTTTACTACACCAACACTAAAGCCAAAGGAGGAAGCTGGATCATCAAAGCATTATGCGGACTCAACAAGGAGTTGGGTGGAAAAAAGGGATTATGGTTGGTTGGAGGCCAGGTTGACCAAACCACTGTTAAAACATTACTTGGAAAATAGTGCGGAACTCAAGGTAAAATTACGTGAAATCCAGAGTGGGGGCCTCCTTAATGGGATCATTGTTGAAGGCATCGAGTTTAGGCCAGTGGTTGCGGATGATGTAATCGTGAAACAGTGAATTCTTTGTATTTTGTTTTCTAAATTTTTTATCTATTCTTCCATTTTCATTTTTATCCATTTATTTATCTAATTACAGAAAGAAAAAGTAAATTAACATGAATCATAACTTTGCAAACGACTGCGTGATAACTCCAAAGTAAAACCAAAATGACTTCAATTTCTCTACTTTCATTTGTGACCCACAAGTTTATGACCCACAATTTCTCTACATTTTTATCCATTTATCCGTTTTTGTGGTATGTGCAACCCCAATTTTTTTTTTTTGCTACTTTCGTTTCTTATGGTGTAATTTTAATTAGCCTAACATTTCTTTGTCAACACACTTTTATAAATCCTGGTCCATCCCTGTTTACTCTCTCTCTCTCTAAACGTTTTGTTATTGTCTGCAGTATTCTTGATATTTTTTAGAGTTTACACGTTGAATAGTCAACGTTAGGAGATGATAATTAGATCAGATATGAAGCATCCAAGCAATGAAGTCTCAGTGAAATATTTTATATGCACCTAGAAAGCATCATGTTTTACTTGACATACTAAATCAAACAATATAGCGGTCCCAATGCTTCCTATTTACCCGATCAGTATTTAATAATGTAATAATAACATACATAAGTACAGAAACAGTTTTGAGTCTGTAAAACAACATCATATTTATCACTACTGAAACATCGAACATAATCAGAGATTCAGAGATCAAGTAGGGGACACAAATAATACAGAGAGTTAGAAATAAACAATTAGAATACATGATACTGTTTGTATATACTTATTAATGTTGAGATCTTAAATGCCCAAAGTCAACCCAAAGATAGGGGTGAGATCAATAAAGATCACATAAAAATTAAAGATCAAATGAATCATTTTCAACCATTCATTTTGATCAAATTAATTAAATTCACTTTCACCCTTATATTTAAAAATTAAATATCTCACAAGCCGTTAATAGTTAGATAAAACTAATTATACCATTACGACAAGAATAAAATTATCTTTCTATAGAGATCCAATATTGTATACTTTCGACGAACTTATTTTTTATCGTTTTTTCGGGTTTCGATATATTACACAATAAATGAAATTTTTAAAAATACTCTTTTGCGTTAACACAACCCCTAAACCCTAAAAACCCTAACCCCTAAACCTTAAAAAACCCTACCCCTAAACCCTAAAAAAAACCTAACCCCTAAAAAACCCAACCCTAAACCCTAAACCCCTAAAACCCTAATCGATAAACCAAAAACCTAAACCCTATCCGCTAAACCGTAAGAAACCTAAACCCTTAACCCCTAAAAAGCTTAACCCAAAAATGTCAAACCCCTAAACCCTAAACACCTAAACCCTAACCAGAAACCCTAAACCCAAAAAAAAGGAAAAAATTTCGTCGAGTATATGATGTGGGATATCAAATTAAAGATAATTTTATGCTTGTCGTGATGGTATGATTAGTTTCGTCTAACGATTAATGGTTTGTAAGATATTTAGTTTTAAAAATGAAGGTGAAAGTTTATTTTATTGTTTTGATGAAAAAATGAGTGGTTGAGAATGGTTTATTTGATCTTTAGTTTTTCTTTTTTTTTTATCTTTATTGAACCAAACTCCCCAAAGATATGTTTTCTTTGTGCGTGTATCACATGGAAGCATAAAAAATTGTTTGTGTACAGTTGTTAAGGACTAAACAAATAGTGATGAGTTGTTATCATGCAACCTTAACCAAAGATTTCTGGTCAATAATCGAAGTCAGGTTTTTGTGTTTTAGGTGATGCATGTGTACTGACTCGAGATGAAATATTAATCGAGGGGTGGTTACGATTTACTTTTATTTGACATTAGAAAGTTGATAACTAATCGTCGCAATATTCAAGCTTTAAGGGTGTAAATGTAATCTACAGTACACATATACTTGCTATACCTATGAAGCCTCCAGGGTATGAAATAGTGAAATCCCAGCAAAACTCCATATATGCAAATACATAAGCAGAGTTATGTTTTACTTAATGAAGCGTTAAAATAAAGCTCACATAGCTGCTCACTACTTCCTATTAATCCCATAAATATGTAGCATAACATCATACTCCCTCCGTCCCAAAATATAAGTCCATATTTGACTTTTCAAAGTCTTTTTTTTTTACTTTGACCATAATTATTTTTTTCGTACTATGTGATACTTGATGAAAATTATACCAATGAAAATACATTTGAAACACGAATCTATTTATATAGTTTGCACAAATTATTATATAACACGAAAAAAAATAATCACAGTCAAAATATGAAGAGAAAGACTTTGAAAAGTCAGGCTTATATTTTAAGGTAGTAATAACTATTATTATCTAAACAACTTAGATGATAATCAACAAGGAAACTGAAACATAGAAAGGTAAATTGCAAAAAGGTGTTGCGGCTCCTACCATCACATAACCAATAAGAAGAAGAAGAAAAGAAAACGGAACTACGAGCCATTAGCGACAGAATGATCTCTTTGTTGTTGCTACGCATCTTATCTACCATTTGTTAGGCATGGCATTGATCAGCTTAACTGGTAGCAAATTCAAACATGTACCCCAATGTAGCATATAGGTCGTTTAACTCAGGTCCATACAACACCCTAGCTAATGGATACCATTATTAACCTCTCAATTAGCTAGAGAGTAAATTGGGTATATACCTCTCCAAACATGAAAGTCGAATTTCACTTGAGCATTTTATCGAACACCTTACTTCATTTATTGTTCCAAAAACTGTTTTCAGAAATAGGTTCGGCTCAAAATCCGTTTGATTTCGGAATAAAACCAATTTGCGAACACCGTATCCTTATGTTACAACATAGTGATAGTAACAAATGAGTAAGACATAATTAAATGCATTTGAGCATGTATCTAGCCTTATGACATACTTATGATTCATTGCGTTGGTTGGGACCATAATTAACTACTACCTTATCTGTACAGATTGAAAAACTATAGTGCATGTTAGACTATTTACTGTTGTGATCTTTTCACAGGTTTTGATTGGACACAATTGCACTCTAACATGCGTTTAATGTTTGACATGATTGTAGGCAACGTTTGGTTGTGTTTGTTTGCAAAATGAATATCAATGTAACAGTAAATATTAAAAGGACTTAATTATCATTTGACAAAGTTCCTAGGCTATTTATATCTTGTGAAACGACACCATTCTACAAGAGTCAACCAATGTGACGTTTCACCAAGATAACCGTTTATAACTGTCAAAGGCATAAGCGCCATACCTAATTTAACTAAATACTACGGGTTTGTTTGGGTTAAGAGTTTTGACCCAAACAAATTCGACCCATAATAACCCATACATTACATAATACAATAAGTTGTCTTAGAGATGCATTATAAGCATTAATAAAGGTCACATTCTCCTCCTAATCGTTAATGCCATAGTCCACTTGCTTCGGTTTTGATCTTCAAGTGATGATTTCAAAGTCATCACGCTACTTGCTTCCATGCCTTCCTCGTAACATCATGCTTGCTTCTTTGTTGGCTTCTTCCATAAATGTATCCTCTTCATCTCCTATCCATCTCTTTGGAATTTCTTACGGTATCTTTGGTGTTCTGCAATAATCACATTGCATCAACTTTGGCAATACTGAATACGGCATCTCTGCCATTCTCTTCCACATCATCACGGCTTTCTTGCACCCCTTTTTGCTTCTTCATAATACACCTTAACCATACCAATATACTCTTTGTACATTTCTTTCCACTTTTCCGGAATGCTCATAAGCCAATCCTAATATCCTTGCAACGATGCCAATTCCCATTGAAAGTGACATATAAACCCACCCATTGTATCAACAGTTTTATATACAAGGCTAATAAATCAATATTAATTGGCCCTATATATGTGGTAATTCTCTAACTCTTGTTGCCTTAAGAATCCTATATAAAACCAGTCTAGCATCTCCATGAATTTTCCATTAAACACTTCGGTTTGCATATACCAATTTATGCGACTTCAATAAATCTAGGAATGCAATAAATCTCTTAAGCGTGTTTACCTTCATGAAATTACAAAGTCCATTGATGTAGATACTCATTATCTATAAATCATGTCTCCTTTCATCCATATTCAAATTTCTTCTATGCCTTTGATAGAGCATTCTTCATCAAATCTAATGATCTAAAATACCCATCCAAGAATCTGTCATGATTTTCTTTGATGCTTCTTCCTTTTCGCTTCCAATTCGTTTTTGTATTCGAAGTCTTCTTCCATGTTGTTGAACATGTACCCAATCTTGCATCTATTTCCTTCATAACTTACCATAAATCCTTGGTTTTCCAATTGCTCTAGACTTAGAACATTTAATGTAACTTCTTGTGTGAAAGTTACATTTGGTATTACCAATCTCCCTTCTCTTGTCATCACATATGCTTCTCCTATACCATATGAAACTATAAATTTCTTTTCACTCTCTTACCACTTTGAATTTCTGAATCATACGTTTGAACAAATGCTTCATAGGACACATATGTTTCTTGTATATAGACATACCATATATCATCCCAGTTGTTCAAATCAGAGCCCTCAACCATGTAGTCTGATGTCACATGCACAGTTTCTGGTTGGTATTTGAAAGGTTCTGGGTTTGCGCAGTTTTGGCTATTGTTTCCATGTTTTTGCACGCAAGTCTTCTCTCTTTGGACACTTCCAATAAACGTGCCTCTTTTCTTGCAAATATAGCGCGTGCCGCCTATCTTTTCTAGACACGGTTGCTTGGTTCTCCTTCTTTAATGTTTGCTTCCCAACGGGTGTTTGGTTTTGTGGTTGAACGAAACAACTTCCTCCATTTTCTTTTTAAGTAATTGTTAAGTAATTGTTTTCCTTCAGGGGATATGTATTTTTGTGCTTGACCACTTTGGGGTAATGGGTTGGGCTTCTCGTTGTAGATATCATATTGAGGGGTGTTTTATTTTTCATTTTCAATTGCTTCTTCCGGAATCGAACATAAGCTCGATACCATTGTTGTGATCTTTTCACAGGTTTTGATTGGACACAATTGCACTTAAACATGCGTTTAATGTTTGACATGATTGTAGGCAACGTTTGGTTGTGTTTGTTTGCAAAATGAATATCAATGTAGGTAAATATTAAAAGGACTTAATTATCATTTGACAAAGTTCCTAGGCTATTTATATCTTGTGAAACGACACCATTCAAAGAGTCAACCAATGTGACGTTTCACCAAGATAAGTTTATCTTGTCAAAGGCATAACCGCCATACCTACTTTAACTAAATACTAACGGGCTATTTGGGTTAAGAGTTTTGACCCAAACAAATTCGACCCATAATAACCCATACATTACATAATACAATAAGTTGTCTTAGAGATGCATTATAAGCATTAATAAAGGTCACATTTACGTTGTGTCTCTCCAACATATGGGTAGGCTTGAAAGAACATAAGAATTGGCTCAACCTAGGAAAACTTGGTGTATACAAGCACTGCATAAACTCACTCTGTAACGTAGGGATCTAACGACACTTGGGATTCATGCAACATATAAAAAGACTTGCAGGTATGTTCGTTTTGTCTAACTAAGTTCAAACTCTGATTTTTGGCCACTAAGATCAACAAAAGACGGACTCATGCCCAATACGATAATAAACATCTTAAGAACAGAATTCAATATCTACACGTAAAATACATAACCATGAGTAGACAAAAAAAAAAGGATTAAATCCTAGAACAATGGCCTCACATCCGCAACTACTACACAAGTTCAAATTCCATAACCATGCTTCATAGTAACTTACAATGAGGTGAATATATGAGAAAAAGAGAAAAGAAGTATGATAACTTGTATGAACATTTTTTAATAGTACAACAACTTGATAGTGCATAACGCAAGAATAATAACCAAACTAGTTCACACTTCGCAAAAGCCTTTTATATTGAATTGAAAGAAATATAAATAAAAAGTCGCATACTTTCGACTGTCACAAATGTCAAGAACATCCAAAAGTACATGTTGTTCAATTCTTCTATGTTCATCATTATATTATTATGACAAGCTTTTTGTTCAACAAAAATTTTCAAATCTATAATTAGCTACAACCACCGAACTTCCAAAGAAACTTAAACGTTACTTTTTAGTGAAAAAAAAATGATGAAAAAAAGATATATATCATAAACAAAAAGATTGATTAATATTGTATTTGTTCAACAAAAAAAAAAAACACTTTGCATTTTATTTATCACATAAATCTTTTTTTATAAAATGAATACAAAATAATATATGATTTTGTCGCCTTTGTTTCACGTGTCGCGCATAAAAAAAACGTTTTACTTTTTAAACATTGAAGTAATTAGAGACTTTTTATAGGATACCAACCATTTTTTATCGTTAATTGTTTCATAGATTTAAGATATCTCACAACAACGTTTTACTATTACAGAAATGTTTATATGGACGATGTTACCCATAATCAAAATTACTAATTACAAAACTAGAAAAATCATTAATTAATTACTAGCCAAATGGCAAGATTGTGTTTTTGTGACTTTTGACAAATTGAAAGTTGTAGTAAATACAACAATTGTAAACGGAGGGGAGTATACTTGTTTAACTTAAACTTTGAACTTTGAACTATAACATAAGTAACTATAACATTGAGGTATTGACACTAACGTTTTGTTATAATCTGGTTGTCAAGAGCCACCCACGATAAAGGGTCATTCACAAAGTTTATTGGGATTATTTTATAACTATATACACCAATCTATAAGACTCCTTAAAACTTGAAAGATCGAAGAAGATCGGAAAACTCTCTAGAAACTCATTCCTTTAAAAGATGTATAGCAAAGACTCAAGAATGATCCATTAAGATTAATCTATAACTTTTCGTCTGTAGATAGAGTTGGAGTATAATATAAATAGTGGTTACCAAGCTTGACACGAGACATTTCAATTCATTGGGGAGATATTATGTGCACAATTGCCACATTACAAGTTTTTGCAGTCCTTTTTCCTTAGCCAATAACCATTCTTAATCGAGTCTGATAATCAATTCCTAGGATAGGATGTTGCAAAATAATAATTATCCGTTCGGTAATGGGTTCAAAAGCTTCGGGCGAAGACATAATCAAAACGGGCAAAGGAAAAATTCAGGTCAAATAGGTAGATGTCCAAATAGTCTCAGATCAAGTTGTGTCGAGCCAAACATGTCGTTTTAGAAGGAAAAAAATTATAAAACTTAGTTTACGAAGAAAAGCAATATTATTAGTTTACGAAGAGAAACAATACTATCACAGCCAAGATATGAAGAAAAAAAAACTTAATATAATCAATATATGTTATAAACGAATAGGAAGATATGTCTACATTATTCTTTATCAGATTTTTATGCTTGAGAGTAGAAAGCATGGAAATCTCCGTCCAAAACCATTGTTCACCACCCTCCAAGTTTTTATTTAGCCTCCGAGCATCGCTTTGAATCAACTTTCTCCAATGACATTTTCTTGAGCGAAGTTGTTAGTGGCAGATAGGATATTTTTTAGGGGAACTCTGAGGTGAGCAAATTCTGTGATGGGCGAAGACATTATCTGTAAAACAGTCAAGTTAAAATGTGAGTATAAAAAGAGAGTTTATTGAATTGCATAATAATACCTACAAACTGTTCGATAAAATCCGTGAACCTTTTTCTAAGAAATGTTGAACTACACATTTTGCCTTCAATGTTATAGTGATCTACTATCGAGTCTAAAACTGTATATATCATGTACTTTCTAGTTATTATGTTTTTGGATAATAAGTAAAATAAGATCCTTTTAAAGTTTAGGAAGTACATGGTCTTATTAACTTGACATGTTTTGGTCTTCATGTTGCCATATTCACGAGGTTTCGACATTACATGAAAAGTTTGGGAAGTAGTGTTTTTTAGTGTTTTTGTCTTATTAAAGCATTTGGTCCACTGTCAAATGGCGTAAGTATAATGGACTTTGACTCAAATCCAAAGATTTGATAAAGTGGTATCCAGTAAAAACTATGGCCTGTTCTTTGTGCAAGAGTGAACTTGATTCTTATAGACATTCTAAGAAGATTAATTCTAGTTGTTGCAGTATATACAAGATGTATACTATAGAAAATATAAAATGTTGAATATCAAAATGATTGTCCTACCCATGAATGAAATTGGGTGAATGAGACACACATAAGTATGATGGAAATATTTAGTCTAGGATGGGACTACTTCGTCTTGGTTATGACAAAGACAATTATGGAATTATAGCCATTGTTATCCCTTTTACTTGTAACGGACACAAGTAAGTATTCTATAGATCTGACAAGATATTTCATTCTTATCCACACTAGGTATTCGAATTGGTATAGTATATACAAACTCCTTATTTGAACTCTTTGATTCTGCCAAGTCTTTTTGACATTGCTTGAATCTAGACGTCTAGAAACGTTGTTGTTGATTGTTGAATGATTATTGATGATTAGAGTTGTTCTTATAAGGCAACTAGGTAAAAAAATGGCTTGATTTCGCTGATTGCTCATTGTTGAATAAATATATTTACACAAAAAGTAGATTTGATTTTTTTGGAATAAGACTAGGAAAATAAATTTGCTTGAAATGGGCAAAACTATTTGACTTGTTAGCAACATTAGTTAAGAGTAGCAACATAAAATGAAATATTTAGGCGTGAAGTGGAAAGCAAGGACAACCTAAGATGTGAATATGTGATTATAAATTTATAATCTTAATCTTTTATTCTTCTAGTCCTTT